>SKCR01037377.1:0-136523 GCA_019454045.1 Zanthoxylum bungeanum | reverse complement strand
TGATATCTTTATGAGGTGAGATCAGAAACCCATACCTCTCAGGTTGTTTTCTGACTCTCTCTGACCTACGTGGTTCTTGTGTATTCGAAGATTGTGGTACAGTTTCATCCCTGATGAACTGTTTGTGTTCTGTGAAGACTCGGTGCCTGGAATAGTATTACTCTGATTTTCATCGAGTTTTACTTTCCTCTCACTTACCACTGCATGTAGGTATTCCTCTTAGGAAAACCGCATGGAGAGCAACAATTACATTGTTCTCTTGTGAGTTGTATAAGTACTATACTTTGGTTTCCCTAGGACAACCTACAAATAGGCACTTATCCGATTTGGGGTTTCTATTTGGTATCATCCAAACATATGGCCCAGCATTCCCAAATCTTCAGGAAGTGAAACCCGGTTTCTTTCCTGTTCATATATAATATGAAGTCTGTCTAACAGATTTTCATGGAACCTTATTCAATAATAGTTTTGCACTGAATTAATGTGTATCCCTAGAGAGGAAATGGTAGCTCAGAGCGACTCATCATTAACCTTACCATGTCCAACAAGTTCGGTTTCTCTGTTCGGACACACCGTCAAAATGAGGTGTTCCGTGAAGAGTCCACATTGAAAGAATACTATACTCTTTCAAGTATTGAGAAACTTATTGCTTAAGTATTTCCATCACAGTCCAATCGTGATGTTTTATACTCTTCCGGTCTGTTTTTATACTTCTTGTCGAAACTCTTTGAATTACTCAAAATTTCCCGATTGTGTTTCATTGGATACACATAACCGTAACGCGATGCCACATCCGTGAAGGTTACGAAGTATTCATATCCACCTCTAGCCTAGCTAGATATGGGCCCACTTACGTCACATGAACGAGGGCTAACAGATCGGTGTCACTTGTACTTTTACCAAGTAAAAGGTGTTTTAGGCACTTTGCCTAATAAATTAGATTCGAAGACATTATTGAATTAGAATCAAATCCGTCCTAGTACCCACTCTTCGAAAGTGTGGATATACGAGTCTTGTTAATGTGTCCCAGACAACAATGCCACAAATAAGTCTCATCTGATTAATTCAGTTTGAGCTATTTGTTTGTCATGTTATACGTTTGAGATTCATTTATATTCAAAATATAAATATTGTTATTCACATCTAATGTGCTTATCTCAATATCATCTTTATAAAATAAAACACTTAGTGTTCTAGAATATAAAGGTATACCCATAACGGATTAAACTTAGATATATAGATAATGTTTCTAGTCAAACTAGGTACATTATAATAGTTCCCTAATTTAAGTACATGCCCAAGGGCAGTTCCAAAACTTAGATTTCTACGGTTAAAACAGCGACTCTCATCCCGTTTCCGACTCGCAGGTAGATCTCATATGAAGTCAGTCTCCTGCTAATCAGCAGATTCTGCACATCAGTACATATTTATGTACCACATCTAGTATCAGAAATCCAATTTTGAAACTAATAGTGAACATGTTTATGACGAACATACTTGAAGCCGGAGCCTTGCCCCGCCTTCACTTCCTTCATGTCTACCTTGTCCATACGGCAGTCACGCTTTAGTTACCCCGTTTGCCACATTTTAGGCAGACATCTTGGGATATGTCCTTTGTCTTCCTAGAAGACTGTGACTATTTTGCCTTTGCCCCTTTTAGAAGTTCTGGCTCTGCCTCCTGAGCATAGCCATCAACTCTCCAAGAGTTTACTCTTGGTTCATAATGAACCTGCCCCAGCATTCGGGTAGAGACTATAAGATCAAAAATTGGTAGTCTCGGCCACATAGGTAATGCCCAGCTAACCTAGCTGATCGACGTCAGCAATCATCTGCGACACCTAGTGCTCGTCAGATGTACCCTCTGACATACGCGAGCGAAATAGCTTCTTTTGCAATTTGTACTTATAAGATCTAAGAATAGATCTATTAAGATTTTTAATTTCAACATTATGGTATAAGGATCTAATCCTTAGTTTTGACGACAAAATTAAAGAGTCATTGCGGTAAGCATAAAGGATTGAGCACTAAAGTTATCATCACCATGAGTCTTCCAAAACTCATGCTCCACTATTTGCTCAAGCCCGAGATGTTTCTCAAAGTGCGTATTCTTGAATTATATCGAACTACAATATCAAATCCAATTTAATTCGTATTCAATACTAATTCTTTATTAATTTCAAATTAAATAATTACACTTTATTAATGAGCCTTTGCGACTTAGATTATAAATCTAATCTTAACGGGTCTCAAAGCCCAATTAACATCCAATGTCAATTTAATTAAAGTCCAATGGGCTTTCAATTAATTTATAAGGCATGGACTTTGGCAACCAATGCTCAATAAGGAATCACCCTTTGCCACAAAATTAATTTTGGCCCATTAGGCCCAATTATCATATTTGGACTTTATGGAAATGGTTTTAGGCCCAATTGGATCAAACCAATTATCCTAAATCATACTTGGCCCAACCAAGCCCATTAAGCCCAAATACAACATCATTAGCCCAATTCCAAATTAAGCCTAATTAATTAAATTCCAATATTCTCAATATCACAATTCAATTAACTAAAGTGTATAGCATAATTAATTATTCAAATTAACATTTCCAAAATACCAATTTACATAATTAATCATGCTTTATTAATATCAATTCATGTCCAACATAATTGAAACAAAATCAATTCATTTCCATGCTTTGATGGTCACGACAATGGTGGATTTTTCTTAATTAATTTTGATTTCAATCCAATTAAATCAAAAATCAATTTATCCATCATTTTAAACACATCCAATGGTCCAAAATCAAAATCACCATGACTTAGGGTTCTATACCATATTCGGCCAAGCCTAATCTTTTGGGGAAAATTAATCCAATTAATTTTTCTTCAAATTGATCATGCACAACTCAAAGTTAACATATTATAAGCATGCTCAAACAAACAATTTGAACAAATCATGCTCAAATCACAAAATCCCAAATTAAAGTTAAAGAACCCTAAATTCAATTTCATGCTCAATTATGGCTCTGATACCAATGTTGGGTTTTCTAGGTCAAACCAAGATCAATTAAGCAAGAAATCATGTGAATAAACAAAGTAAGAATGCGGAAAATACTCACTTTGATCGGTTTTGGATGTAGGAGATAACAAAAATTTCAAGCCTTTGTGTTGTGCTCCAAGCTCCCCTTTGATGTATGTAAAGCTTCCAAGCATCTTCTTAAATTCCAAACTCATGGATATGTTTCCCTATCACCTTTGTAAGACTCCTTGGATGTGCTAGCACCTTTGATTTTGAAGCAAAATCAAGAAGCAAATGAGCCCTAGGCTCACGGCAATTTGAGAGAAAAATCAAGGTCATTTTCGGCCAAGCCAAATGGGAGAGGAAGAAGATGAAGTTCACGCCCAAGCATGAATTGGGAGAGAGAGAATGATTTTGTGTAATGTTGACTTTTTTAATTTTTCAAAAAATTAAAAGACATAAATGCCAAATTCAAAGTTTGGTAAAAGTCTTTCAAGCCTTTCACACTTGTGTGTTTTACCACAATCACCTACCAACTTCTATCAACTTAAAGTGACAAAGTTGACTAGTGATGTGACATGTGATGTGACATGTGGGCCCCACTTGATTGAAAATCCGAGTGGGCCCGCAACACATCTCGGGCTCGGGTTCGCTAATTCTGAATTACGAATTTTCCGTTGTGACGTAATTAAATCAAATTTAATTAAATAATTTGCCTAGCAAAATTACTATTCACGTCGCTCGCGAATTAATTGTAAATAATTCGTTCGTCGCCCAAATTAAAATCCAATTTTAATTCCATTACGAAATCTAATTTCATTTAATATATCGAATATATTATTTTATCGATTAATTCAAAATTAATCGTTCTCTCTCTTCAAATAGTATTTTATCCCAGATAAAATCTCTCCGCAATTAATCCTAGATTATTTTCTCTCTCTACTAATTAATCCCAGATTAATTATGTTCGAGTCATACGTCATCGGTGAATCTTCGGGAAGCGACCCATGAGATCCCTGGATATGTTGGCAGTAAATCCGGTTATCGGAGTATCCGAATACATGCGTACCTAGTACCACATTCTTACCGATTTACAAGACATGGTTGGCTTCTAGCAAAGCACCGTGCCTACCCAATTCTCCAGAAATATTCTTTTAAAGAATATGTAATCTGCGTCAGGCGTAGTATACGTAGTATTGCGTATTGCGATCCAATATCGGATGTCACATGCTAGGCCTGGGGCTGGAATTGTGTCTGCCCCGTACGAAGCATATATCGGATCTCTGGTAACTAGTCTCTATAATCGGATAATCATGACCTAGTCATATTATCCCGATGACTGCAGTACATAAGAGTACTAGTTCCGTATCCTGCGTGATCATCATCTCCATATGACTGGAGTGATACTTCCATCTTGACATCACACCCAATACACTACGATTCTCAATATACCCAGAAGAGGCGTACACAGAACCTGTTAAAGTCTTGGACGACCAAAACCAAAGAATACTGATTGTCGCAAGTATTAGCGATGCAAGTCTCAGGTTAAGACCAAATACACCTACCCTGATTCGGACTCCTATAGACACATAGTCATACTACCAATGGAATTCCGATGGGTCTATCCAGAGCGAAGCTGTTCCCGTACCATCGGTAAACACAACCTCCTATTACACTTGCAAAAGTATCCAATACTTAAATATATGAGAACTATGCTGTTATGCTCCCACAACACGCGCAAGTGCAATATTAGTCTATTCCGCGTTATCGATGTTCAGTCTCGATAATACTACGACTAGGGATATTTAATGATTAAACCTTAGTGGATTAATACTGTCTCATATCTTATTAATCTGGTACTAACATATGGACTTTTATCATTTATATATCTTGGTAATCTAATTACAAATGATAAAAGAACAATTTCCTTTGTCACATAGTTAATTTGTACAACAACACAATGTTCTGTACAAATAGTGATACTATTGGTCATAATTGTCCAACACTAATAACCCGGAATTAGATAATTATTTATCTACCAATTTCGAGTTTCTCTAAAGTTTAATGCGTAAAAATTTTCAGTATTTGACTGGTGGAACAGATATCAAAATATCTATCATGTTTTATCAATTATTGCTAAAGAGGTGTTGGCAGCACCTGTTTCCATCGTTGCGGTTGAGCAAGCCTTCAGCTTAGGAGTCAATAGTTTGGAAGCGAGACGGTCTTCATTATATCCAAGCACTTTAGAAGCAACAGAATGTGTGGATGATTGGACCCGAGCTGATCTGAGGCAATAAGAAGATGGCTCTGATGACGTTGAAGACTTGTTTGACAATGCATCTGCAAGTGCAAGCGGAACGAGAGCTGAAGGATCAACAGACACTGATAATGATGATGATTGATTGATGTGTAAATAATTATAATGGGGAACTATCTTAAAAATGTAATGAAAGTATGTGAGCTTTGATTCCTCTCACCTCTAGAGGATACGTAGGCAACTTAAGTTTTTAAAAATTTAAGTTCAAGCTCTTTAAATTTATTTTTAATTTAATGTAATCTAAATTCAATTCAAATTCATAATTTAAAATAATTTTTTTAATCTCGTTTTTATTTTATTTTTTTTTAAAAAACCCAGAAAAGAACCGGAAACGTCCGGTTCGGAACCGAACCGAACTGAACCGTGGGCCGAGTTTACAATTAAGTACCCTAATTAAGTTGTAACTGTAGACATAACACAGCACAGTTTAAGCTAACAAATGATCTTTTTTCTTCTTTCTTTTTTCTTTTTGTAATGATAAAAAAAAAATGACTTGTTCAAAAACAAAACACTTTTACTAGACAGATAATATTCAACCAGAGAAACCGGTAGAAACATTCATCTGTTTAGTTTCAGTATCATTATCATAATTATGCTCAACCAATACCTGTCAACCAAAAAAAAAAAGAACAAAGAAAAAAAGAAAAATCCTCTTATTTAGCAAATTAGCAGAAATCAGGATTAATGTTACATTAAAAGGAATAAATAACAGAAGTATCAAATGCTCTTTTATTATTTGTCACTATAAAACGAACAATTCCGTAAGCTTAAAATTGCTCCATATTAAGCAAATTCCTAATGAATTTAGCTAATAATCCACTTAAAAAAGAATTATAAGATGATCAAGTAATTTTTCTACAAGCTTAACAGCTGCGCATATAAGATTAACAAAAAAACATAAAAAGAAAAATAAATCACATCCCTCAAGATTTAACACCACAACATAGCTAAATATTAAACTAATGAATTAACTAATTAAACCAATTTTCCTCCAAATTTAATTACTAACCAGATAAATAAACCATTTAAAATCCAAAAAATAGAACCTTTTTAGCGATAATATTCGATGATGAATACAGTGAGAATGGAAGTAACAGAGCTGCAGTGGTAGCAATGACGGTCATGGCGTTGGAGAAGCACGCGCCGTAAAGTGAGAACGAAAGAGGAAGATATCTGCTCTGTGGGATTTATTTGTCGTGATTTGTTTTTTATTTTGAAAAATTGTTTTTGGTCTTAGTGTGATTGTGTGAATTTGTCCATCCGTCTTTCCATCACGCTTGCTAGAACTGGAACAAAATTTCAAAAAACTCAACACTATTCGATTCGTGAACACCACTAGAACCACTATTATGTTAACCAAAAGCAAATGAAAAAATATATAAAAATCAAAAACAAAAACAAAAAATTAGAAAAACGATAAATAATATTTTTATATAATATAAAAATTTAGTTTTTTTTTTTCTTAAAACGACGTATTGCACTTTTCTGATTTTTTATTTAAAGGATATAAATTTTATTAAAAATTAGATTCTTCTCGAATATTTTATTATTTTAAGAAAATAGTATTTAAATTTTACCTTACGCTATTCAGTATTTTCTTCCTAAAGCAAGATGTAGAATTTTTATTTTATTTTAAAAAACCACACATGATTTTTCATTTATTTAAAAAAACACCACATAAGATTTTCTTTTCAAAAAATATAAATCATGTTAATAATTATTTTCTCCTCAAATATTTTATTATTATAATAAAATAATAATTAAAGTTTACCAACCCGCGGTACTATCTGGGGATGGTTTGATGCATATTCTTCATAAAATGACAACGAATGTGGCAATATTTTCTATTCAATGACCAAATAGAAAAGATTTCAACTTCTAAGAAGTAGAGACGTTCTGGCTCACATCTTCTCATTTAGGCTGGTTGGTCTCCAAAGTGAATGCTTGAACCGCATAATCAACAAGCCAACAGACATGCTATGTTGAAGGGATTAAAGTTGGAAGAACCAATCAAACGAATGGATCATCAAATCTTTATTTTACAGTAGAGATGAGTTTACGAAAGTGAATTGAATATTAACAATGGAGCTTTTTATGGGCTAAAAGTAACAGTGACGGACGTACTGACTCCACAAAAAATTAAGAATTTTTAAATATACATTCACTGTGGGGTTAATATTGTGGATATATTATATATATCCACTTATAAGTTGAGTCTCTGACTCTCTTAATCATCTCTCAACCTCAACGCTCTTTGCCACTGGTCAAAATCCTCGTTGACAGCTTGACTCGCCGTAGATTCTGTGGTAAGAATTAGTGTCATTAAACGAAATTAACATGCATCAAACAAATCTTAATCATTCAAAACCAGAACAATAATGGAATCAATATACACTAATATGCCAAATTAAACATAAATCATAAAATTTAGTAAAACCTGGTAAATATAGAAGATGACGAAACTTGAAGTCCAAGTCGAGTTGCCTCTGTCCTTAAGAACTTATTAGCCCCGCCTCGGTATTTTACGGATGATTTTGTGGCTAACGTTCTCCTTGGATTACTTGGATTCTTCTTGAAAAAGTGGCACTCCTTTCACAAGAACTTGAACAAGGAGGAATGATGGATACTCTCTCTTGACTCCAAAAATTATGACTAAAGACTTATATGATTTTCTGGATGATCAAGTAAAGAACATAAAGCTCCTTTATATAGGCATAAAAGGGTGCATTTGAGTGCATCATTTGGTTTGTGGTGTAACCCTCCTAAGTGTTATATCCATTCCTTATACATTTTGGAGCCTATATGTGTGTTCTTCCAATTTTAGAGGACATGTCCCTACATGTTTGTGTCTTTCCCATTGGGCACTACTCAAGGGACATGACTCTCCTTCCTCCTTCCTCCATACTATATATATATATATATATATATAATTTACAACAATCCCCCACAATTCTCTAAATATTCATGCAGACACTTAAGAGAGTTTTCGTGAAATAAAGCTTCATCGAAATAGGTAGTTTTCGTCTTGAACCTTTCCTAGTGAATGACAATTGGATTTACTTGGCAAACCAGTGACACATAGACTTGAATTGTTCTGCCGTTGGTGTAAACCAAGACAATTGCAAACACACAGCTTTACTTCGACCATTTCTCGTTCTATGGTTGTGTTCATTTCGGCCATAAACATTGGTCCTGGATTCATCAAGTCCTTTAGGGAAATCAGCCTTTAAAGATTCCCATGGAAGCAGCCTCACTTCTTACTTGAAATAGGTGATCTACTATAAAGAGGTAATCTGCCTTTACCCTTATTAGGACTCTTGTCCTAATATAGTGATCATTAAAAGCCTTAGCTTATCATGACCTTGACAGACAGCACTCAGCGTTATTACACGAATGGGAAAGAGTATAAAACTCTACAGTGCTTGTTTTGAATTGCACAAAGTTTCAGTTATCCCTTTTGAACTTATATCTTAGGATCTCCAGTCAGCTATGTTGGGTTTCCACAGTGACAATTCTTAATTATAGGCTTCAAGCCCATTCCTATCGATGACTTCTTAACTTGCTCTCTAGGTAAATCTTTAGTAGGTGGATCCGCTAGGTTTTCCTTCGATTTGACATAATCGATAGAAAATTAGGCCACTTGAGAGCAGTTGTCATATAATGTTATATTTGCGACGTATGTGTCGAGATTTACCATTATACATTGTATTTTTGGCTCTCCCAATAGCCGATTGACTATCACAATGTATGCTTATCGTTGGCACTGGTTTGGGCCTGTTTGGAATATCTTCTAGGAAATTGTGAAGCCATTTTGCTTCTTCCGATGTGTAGACATGGTACGGAGATGTGGGCGACGATGTCCGGGTTCGCGGCCCGTTGGGAGTACGGAGTAGCCCGCGAGGGACTAAATCGGAGAATAAATGAGTCACCGCCCAGTGTGAACTGGGAAATGATTTAAGGCCGCACTCACCAATCGCAAGCGAAGACCTCAAACCGTTGGGTTCAGAATGGTCCCTTACTTATGCCAATTGTAATGAACGGATTTATGCAATAATATAACTAAGTCTTATGTAGCACATGCAAGATAATTAAACAACACACAAGTTTGCACACCCATAGACGTAAATAAAATGAAGCAAATGATAATTCTACAAACATATTAAACAAAGAAGCGCGAGAATGTAAATAAATAAAACAATAAAAGCATTAATAATAAAGAGAGATAATTAAGTACGTAATGCAAAAGGAATACCCAAAGAGGCAACATGCATGAAATAGGATAAAAAGAGGTCTGTCCCATGCATGCGCGTTCGTGTAGCGTTCAGGAACACGTTCGAACCAGATTACCAAAGTGGTATCTATAATGGAATGAACACATGCGTGAATGTTTCTCAAGCGGTACGTGGAGTTGTATCCCAAGTATAAACCGCACTACCGTCCATTCGGATTCGGCTACGGAATTTACGTCTAGGTTTCCATCCGATATATCACGAGAGGCAACACTCAAGCATTAACATAGAATGAATATGAAGCGATAAATGAAAAATAACAAACAAACCAGTGAACAACAAAATTAGAAGGAAAAAGATGCGACCAAGAGCCTTGGCCGACATCTATATGGGATCTTGTATGCCCAATTGGACGTATTTCACATCCAACCAAGCGTACCTCATCCGACACGGTAAAATATCGTGGTAAGGCTGCTGTAGACATTGCATTTTTGCATGTGAAACCCGATGAGGAGTCTTATTTGGAGACAACTACCTTTTAAGTTACGGAAACCGCGGGAAACGGACATCGGAAGGGAAGAGTCAAGAATTGACTCATTGACGGATTAAGTTCACTAGTTTGGCTTCAAGTAACTCGTTTGTTTTCTGTTTTAAAATTTTATGCGCGGTCCAAGACACCTAAACCCGGCCCACACACACCAAATCCACATGAACTTAGCCTACACACCCACCTAGTCCACACAAACTTAGCCCAAACACTTAACTAAATCAACATGCACCTAGCCAAGCCCACTCCCACCCACCAAAGCCCACACGCCCAAAGCCTAATATACACCCCCAATTAAAGAAAATATTAATTAAATTAAAACATTAAGTAAATAAGATAATAATTAAGTTAATAAATAATAAATAAAACATATACAAACAAAAATAAACAATTACCAACTTAAACTAAAATCATGCCTAATTTAAATAATTCATATACTAAAATTAAAATAAGATATGCCTAATTAAAATCAATCCTAACCAATCAAAGCTAATCAAATATTTGACTTCCTAATCTAATAAGACATCTACCAATTTAAAATAGTTGACTTCCTAATTCGATAAGATATCCACCAATTTAGATTAGTTGACTTCCTAATTTAAAATATTTGGTCCCCCCTCAATCTTGTATATACCATTTCCATCTCTCCTAATTTAGAAACAAAAATCTCTACCTTGTGAGACAAGGGCAAACCTACCTCTCTTCTATATAAACATGCACTAACCTAGCCACCCCTCCACTTCCTCTCTCTCATTCACGCCCAAGACATCAAGACATCCCTCCTCTCACACGCAAATTACAAGACACCAACTAGAAACTTCTCTTCATCTCACTCTCTCTTGGCCGAGAACCATACATCCACCATCCCCCCTCCTTAGCCGATTTACAACACCCCTTATCACCACCATCACAGCCCCTAATCACCACCAAAATAACCTCATAAACGGCAGCAACATCCACGTGAAAAACAACCAGAACAGCAACCACATCCACGTGAAACAGCAACCATAACAACAGCCCCTTTCATGCACAAACAGCAGCCCTTTTTTGTGCAGTTCCAGCCCTTCAAATAGCCCCCAAAATACCCCAAACCAGTGAGTAAAAGTTGCACATTTAACCCTTAAAAAATCACAAAAAAATCTACACAAATAGCCCCCTAAAACACGCACAAATAGTCCACCAAAAAAGAATAATAAGACCTGAAACAGTGAGCAGAAAACACGTCAAAAACAGCAGTAAAACGACGCCAAAACAGTGGGAAAAACAGTGGAACAGCGAGCCAAAACGTGAAGCTAGTGAACCAAAAAAGTAATGAGCTTTCATCCCTTCCGATCTCCGCGAAACGCAAGTCCGAGGACAACTAAAAAGGTTAGACCTGAGGGTATTTTTCACACTTATTTCTATTTAATTTCTGGTCATTTACTTTGATTATATTTTCTGTATTTGTGGCATTTGTTGTGTATATGATGTTTGTTGTGGATTTTGGATGAATGAAAGTGTCGTCTCTTGTGGTATATAGGATGGAAACCCAGACGTAAATTCCGTAGCCGAATCCGAATGGACGGCAGTGCGGTCTGTACTTGGGCAACAATTCCACGTACCACTTGAGCAAACGGCACTTGTTGATTTTGTGTTATCTTGTTCATTTGATTATTTGCCGTTTAATTTTTCTGTCTTTTAATTTCCGCATATCATTCATTTATGTCATATGTAATATGTGCGCATGGGCTTAGCAAGTGTGATAAAAGGTCCCCTTAAAGGGGTTGAAATCCTTTACCCGAGGCTTCGCCGCGCCGGATGATGTATACTTGATTGGACGAGAGATGTGTTCAATCGGGTATACGAAATCCGATATTCTTTATTTATTTGTTTTATTTTTTTTATGCATTATGTAATATGTGCGCATGGGCTTAGCAAGTGTGATGAAAGGTCCCCTTAAAGGGGTTAAAATCCTTTACCTGAGGCTTCGCCGCGCCAGATGATGTATACTTGATTGGACGAGAGATGTATTCAATCGGGTATACGAAATCCGATATTCTTTATTTGTTTGTTTTATTTTTTTTATGCATTATGTAATATGTGCGCATGGGCTTAACTAGGGTGGTTTTAAGGTCCTCCATTCGAGGGAAAACGCCATAAGGCTACCTTTGCCATGATGTTTTACCGCGCCGTTTATTACACGATTTTCGCTGTTTTACAAAAACCCTTTTTTTATGCTTCTTTATTTATTGCATTTGATTATGTAATATGTGCGCATGGGCTTAACTAGGGTGGTTTTAAGGTCCTCCATTCGAGGGAAAATGCCATAAGGCTACCTTTGCCATGATGTTTTGCCGCGCTGTTTATTACACGATTTTTCGCTGTTTTACAAAAACCCCTTTTTATGCATCTTTATTCATTGTACTTGATTATGTGATATGTGCGCATGGGCTTGACTAGGGTGGTTTTAAGGTCCTCCATTCGAGGGAAAATGCCATAAGGCTACCTTTGCCATGATGTTTTGCCGCGCCGTCATTTACGCGATTTTTCGCTGTTTTTGCAAAATGTCATTTTAACCATGCACCTTATTCCTTTTGTTGCGCAATGTTGGTCATGTCTTCCTTTTCATATTATTCATTCATAACATCTCATTGCATAATCTTGTGTCACATATAGCATGTTTAATGGAAAATTGGTAGTAATTGCACAAGTATATGCGTATATTGCATTTCTCTTCTTCTCAGTATTCATTTCTTTCACTCATGTTAGTTGCATTCTTTGGCATCACATTATGGCATGTTCATTTTTTTTAATATAAAATTGCACCTTTGATTGTCCATCTTTGGCATATTTAAATTCGTGTCTTTCTTCATTTTTTCAAGTTATGTGTTTGTATTGATTTCGTTTATCATGCGGTTATTTTGACCATATTTTATGTGCTTCTTTACATAGTGCGCCTATAACATTATTCGTCGTCATTTTGATTTCCTTTATATTACATGCAAATGTTACCATGACTATTTGTGTTTATGTTTATGTGAATGATTGAATTCTTATGACGTTGTGTGCTCGTTATTGCAAAAGCCTACCTTTTTAAACATGTGAACTTGGCAATAAGATTGGATTTCATGTATGCTAGATGTAAACTTTACTTTTAAGCATGTGAACTTAGGATTGTGGTGCACTTGGAAATATATGTCATTGGCTTGGTTGGATTAGTGCATAAATCTGTACATTACAAGTGGCATAAGTAAGGGACCATTCCGAACCCAATGGTTTGAGGTCTTCCCTTGCGAGGGGTGAGTGCGGCCTTAAATCTTTGTCCCGGTTCACACCGGGTGGCGACTCCATTATTCTCCGGTTTAGTCCCCGCGGGCTACTCCGTACTCCCAACTAGGCCTTGAGTCTAGAACAGCATGCGTCGCCCCAGCTTCTGTGTTCCCACAGTCTGGCGACTCCACTGGGGGGATAGAATCGGCCCCGAAATAATGCCTTGTAATGTATAGATTTATGCTTTAATTAACCGTGTCTACAAATGTGTGAAATGAGGGTTGTGATCAAAGGCATTTTGAGGCTAGGTAATGGTTTGGTGTCTTCCTTCACTCACTACCTTTCTAGAAGGAAAAGCTGTGAAGGCACCTAGATAGCCATCTACTCGTAGCCTATTGTGATGGACTAATTTGGAGGACTCGTTGTTTATTCCTGACACCAAGCGATAAGAGCCTAAGAGGCTTGGGTATTTAAGTGAGCCTCGCTCCACCTTCCCTCTGGGGAATCTACAACGGGAAATCCATTTGACAGTCAGTCACACACCATAGCTCATTGGCACGTACCTTAGTGTATAAAAAAGGGTGTGCTCACTTGGTTGCTCGAACCCTTGATTGGGGAGACCTAGTTGTGGGCCATCCTTCGCCGATGAGAGCCTTTGTCCATACTCCCACGAACCCATGCGTAGACCGGGTTATATAGCCTATAACAAATATTTCCTTGTGCTTTAGGACCATTATCATTTGGATGAATTGGACTCTTTGTCAAAAATCCGAACTTGCTGGGCCATTTAAACTGGGGCTAGTTCATATCTTATGACAATTAGGCCCAAAGCTTCTGAAATGATGGTGGGCCACACGGTAGAAGTTACTATTTTATGTTTATGATATCTTCCTTGTATGCTTATGTTTGGGAACATTGCTATTTGAATCCATCTGGATCTTTTGTCATGAGATATGGGCTTGTTAGGCCATTTAAACTGGGACAAGAACGTATCTTATGACGATTGGGCCAAAGGCTTCTAAATAACAATGGGCCATTTTATGATTGTGTTGGAATATTATCATTTGGATTTAGTTGGGCTCTTTTCCATAAGACATGAACTCGTTGGGCCATTTAAACTGGGACGGGTTCACTCTTATGACAGTTGGCCCAAAAGCTTCTGAAATGATAATAGGCCGATTTGTTTGAAAATTTTATTTGATTCAGTATATGTTATATGCTTCTTATGCACATCATGCATACATATACCTTGTTAACACCCTCTGCGTCTAAAAAGACACCATAGATACCGTTTGGGTTAGGGAAGGAACCAGACTCACTAAAAGAACAGTTGAAAGCATGAGTGAATCCGGTAACGAGATGTCCCGTATGGATCAGTTAGAGAATGGTTTTGCAAAGATCACTGAACAATTGCAAGCCTTGACCGCTACGATGGCAAATATGGTTGTTCCCCGTGCTGGGGGAAATTCTGAAAATGTGAGGCGTGAGGAGCCTCCGATTGGGTTGGGGGATGACACCCCCGCTTTCGATGATAATATGGCTAATTATGCCGCTGGGAGGACAGTTAGGTCCCAGGTGGAGTTACAGAAGCTTCGAGACCAGGTAGAATCAGTTACCCGTAAGATGAAGGGTAAGGACAAAGACTTACTGGATTATGAAGCGATGACTTTTGAGGAACAGCTGCCTGCTCAGTTCAAGATGCCGGATATGGCTAAGTTCAGCGGGAATGGGGATCCAAGGGTCCATCTCCGCCAGTATGTTGCAGTTATGAGTGCAGTGGGCTTATCGAAGCGTCAGGTGCAGAAAATGTTTGGAATGTCGCTTGAAGGGCCGCCCGTGGTATGGTACCATGGCCTTGAGAGGAAAGTTAAGGAAGATTGGAGGGAATCGGCGGACGCCTTTCTAAAACAGTATGTCACGGACCTGGAGATTGATTTGTCGCTCCGCGACCTGGAAAATACCAAGCAGAAGCCGGAGGAAAGCTTCAAAGACTATGTGGATCGCTGGAGGAGCCAGCTTCTGAAAATGCAGACTCGGCCCTCAGAAAAGGACCAGATCAAAATGATCATCAAGGGCACCAAGCCCTCTATCTATGGTAAACTGAGGGGGATGACCTCAATGATCAATGACTTTCGACAGTTGAGGGAAACTGTTATGGATATGAAGAAGAGGAAGAGAAGTAGAAAAGTTCGGAAGTTCTATGGACAGAATAGAAGGAATTTTGGAGGACCTCCTGAGACCAAGCCCACTATTGCCGAGGTCGCCGCCATCAAGAATAGACGCTTTTCTAACTTGGGTAGGCCATTGTCCAAAGTACTCGAGAAATTAACCAGGGAAGGACTCTTAAAACCCTTGGAACCTAGACCACTCCCAAATCCTCCTCCACCAAGCCTCAATAGAACCGCTACTGCCATTTCCACCACAACCCGGTCATGACACCGACAGCTGTACCCGTCTCCGCCATGAGATCCAAGACTTAATTGACTCCCACAAGATACCTGACCCAGAAAGAGAACAACCCAGCACACACAGGAATCCTCTACCAAATTACCACTCCGTCCCACCACCATGATCAACTATTGGTTTGCCTGAAACCTTTGTCCTCCAAACCCTCAACCACCAAGCTTCTCACATGGAATAAGGGATAACGATGATGAAGAACCATGGGCTGAGGAAGAAGGCACTGTTGTTTCACCTATTTTATCTTGCATTTTAAAGACATTGATTTTGTTTACCTGTTCGAACTTTTTATCAACAATAATAAAGGCGATCATTTCATTTATCTGCCTAAGTCTATTCCTTTCAAACTTGCAACATGAGTGTATTCAATCTTGGTACTATAACGCTCAGAACAGAAGAAGCAAGCAGAAAATATAAGTTGGGCATTCAAAATTGGGAAATGAAGACAGTGAGACTGTTAGGCTTGGAAAAGGAGACGAGTTCACAAAACCAATCAGTGCAGACAGATTGAAGTGGTACTTTGCCTAAGAAAGAAAAGACCGAGCAGTCATCAAGAGGATTGACAGAAGACCTAACCCAACGGGATAGGAAACTCATACATGCATACACGTAACGTACTTTGCAATCTTTTGTGTTTGTTTTGTTTTGAATTCACAGGTGTCGAAGACAGAAAAGAGAAAGCGGCAAAGACAAGCTAATCAGAAACAACTAAAGCACAGAATCAGATCCGGGTAATCCTAGGGCCGAGGCCCACATCAGTGTTAAGATTCGGATGGTAATATGAGGGTTGAGGCCCGTATAAAGTTTGAGTTTCGAGAATGGATCCCAGGAGGGGGGAGGCCCACAGTATCAACAGTGGAAAGGAAGAATTCCTTTGAGTAAAAAAAAAAAAAAAAAAAAAAGAGGAAAAAAGAAAAAAGAGAAAAAAAAAGAGTGAAAAAATAGAGAGAAAAATGGGAGAGAAAGAAAAAAAAAAGAGAGAGAAATCTTTGATGATTAGACATATGTCCGGCGATGACATTGTATGCTGTAGCAAGAAGCCTTAGAAACGACAAGTGCGAGACGCACTCTCATCCGGTGCTCTGAAGGGATCGATCCCAACTGGACTCACAGACACTTGATTATGGGGTCTCAACAGTGGATGCCTGAGTGTGTTGGCGAGGTGATTAGTTGAAGAGACTACAGATCGATGAATGACCGTTTGCCTGGATGTCCACTTCGGTTTACTAAGTCTACGATATATGATATGGTTGGAAGCAAGGAAAATCCCCGAAAAGAAAAGAAAAAGAAAAATAGACCACCTATAACTGATAAGCGTGAAGCTACCCATGGGTTAGTATTAGGACCACCATGAGGAGAAATGCTACCTTAAAGGGTAAGTGTGTCGAAAAAAAAAAGGAAGGAAAAGGAAAAGAGAAAGAGGAAAAAATGAGAAAAAGAAAATATGAGAAAAATGAAAAAGGAAGACGAAAGAAAAGGCAGAAGACCATATCATATTGAGTATGATGAAGTAATCACCGAGCGTGATCAAGACATTCAGATTGGTTAGACCCATCGTTCTGACTCTCCGAAGCGAAGTCACTAAGCCCGCCCACTTAAGGATTAAGTTGCGGAGGAGCCTTGTCACACACGCACTAGGAGTCTAGTTTGGATCACCCATTCAGATGATTGGGCTTGAGTATGTCAAGTACTTCGAAGATTCTTCGGTTCTGACGTGAATCATTCGTTGAGGACAAAGATATGTCTAACTATCAAGATTATCTCGTGAGAGGAAATACAATGTGTGAAACAAAATATCAGTATCAGCTTGGGGGCGAGGCCCCTCTTTATATCAGCTTAGGGGCGAGGCCCCACATCATCATCAGTTTGAGGGCGAGGCCCATGTCAGCTAGGGGGCGAGGCCCCACTTCAGTATCAGTTTGAGGGCGAGGCCCATATCAGCTTGGGGGCGAGGCCCCACTTCAGTATCAGTTTGAGGGCGAGACCCATATCAGCTTGGGGGCGAGGCCCCACTTCAGTATCAGTTTGAGGGCGAGGCCCATATTAGTTCAGTATCAGTTCGCTAAGTATGGCATTCAGACCATAGCAACACCCTAGGTACGGGGTCAGCACGCCAGGTACGGAATGTGGACTATGTGGATTATGAAGATTGTGTGGATTACCGTGGATTTTGTGGACTACCGTAAACTATTATGGATTATGTGGACTACCGAGGATTATTGTGGATCATGTGGACTACCATGGACTATTGTGGATTATGTGGACTACCGAGGACTATCGTGAAGAGTTGTGGAATACCGTGGACTACCGTGGACTATTATGGATGACGTGGACTACCGTGGATTATTGTGAAGAGTTGTGGACTACCGTGGACTACCGTGGATTATTGTGAAGAGTTGTGGACTACCGTGGATTATTTGAAGAGTTGTGGACTATTGTGGATTACCGTGGATTATGTGGACTACCGTGGACTATTGTGGATGACGTGGACTACCGTGGATTATTGTGAAGAGTTGTGGACTATTGTGGATTACCGTGATTATGTGGACTACCGTGGACTATTGTGGATGACGTGGACTACCGTGGATTATTATGAAGAGTTGTGGACTACCGTGGACTACGTGGATTTTTGTGAAGAGTGTGGACTACCGTGGACTACGTGGATTATTCTGAAGAGTTGTGGACTATTGTGGATTACCGTGGATTATGTGGACTATCGTGGACTACCGTGGACTATTGTGGATGACGTGGACTACCGTGGATTATTGTGAAGAGTTATGGGACTATTGTGGATTACCGTGGATTATGTGGACTACCGTGGACTATTGTGGATGACGTGGACTACCGTGGATTATTATGAAGAGTTGTGGACTATTGTGGATTACCGTGGATTATGTGGACCACCGTGGACTATTATGAAGAGTTGTGGACTACCGTGGACTATTGTGAAGAGTTGTTGACTACTGTGGACTATTGTGAAGAGTTGTGGACTACTGTGGATTACCGTGGATTATGTGGACTACCGTGGACTACCATGGACTATTGTGAAGAGTTGCGGACTATCATGGACTACTATAAAGAGTTGTGGACTACTGTGGATTACCGTCGATTCTGTGGACTACTGCGATGCCCTAGGTATGGGGTTTAGCACGCCAGAAACGGCACATCATCAAATTCAGTTTGGAGCAGCATCAGCTCAGCTCGAGGCAGCTAGCTAGCTAGGTAAGTAAAAATGCATTGCATAGACTTTGATAGGACTGTCACTGTCACACACTGCACAAGCCCCATCAAAGTGGGGGCGACTGTAGACATTGCATTTTTGCATGTGAAACCCGATGAGGAGTCTTATTTGGAGACAACTACCTTTTAAGTTACGGAAACCGCGGGAAACGGACATCGGAAGGGAAGAGTCAAGGATTGACTCATTGACGGATTAAGTTCACTAGTTTGGCTTCAAGAAACTCGTTTGTTTTCTGTTTTAAAATTTTATGCTCGGTCCAAGACACCTAAACCCGGCCCACACACACCTAGTCCACATGAACTTAGCCTACACACCCACCTAGTCCACACAAACTTAGCCCAAACACTTAACTAAATCAACATGCACCTAGCCAAGCCCACTCCCACCCACCATAGCCCACACGCCCAAAGCCTTAATATACACCCCAAATTAAATAAATATTAATTAATTAAAACATTAATTAAATAAGATAATAATTAAGTTAATTAAATAATTAAATAAAACATATACCAAACATAAAAAAGCAATTACCAACTTAAACTAAAATCATGCCTAATTTAAATAATTCATATACTAAAATTAAAATAAGATATGCCTAATTAAAATCAATCCTAACCAATCAAAGCTAATCAAATATTTGACTTCCTAATCTAATAAGACATCTACCAATTTAAAATAGTTGACTTCCTAATTCAATAAGATATCCACCAATTTAGATTAGTTGACTTCCTAATTTAAAATATTTTGTCCCCCCTCAATCTTGTATATACCATTCCCATCTCTCCTAATTTGGAAACAAAATCTCTACCTTGTGAGACAAGGGCAAACCCTACCTCTCTTCTATATAAACATGCACTAACCTAGCCACCCCCACTTCACTCTCTCTCATTCACGCCCAAGACATCAAGACATCCCTCTCTCACACGCAAATTACAAGACACCAACTAGAAACCTTCTCTTCATCTCACTCTCTCTTGGCCGAGAACCATACATCCACCATCCCCCCTCCTTAGCCGATTTACAACACCCCTTATCACCACCATCACAGCCCCTAATCACCACCAAAATAACCTCATAAACGCAGCAACATCCACGTGAAAAACAACCAGAACAGCAACCACATCCACGTGAAACAGCAACCAGAACAGCAGCCCCTTTCACGCACAAAACAGCCCTTTTTGTGCAGTTCTAGCCCTTCAAATAGCCCCCAAAATACCCCAAACCAGTGAGTAAAAGTTGCACATTTAACCCTTAAAAAATCACAAAAAAATCTACACAAATAGCCCCCTAAAACACGCACAAACAGTCCACCAAAACAGAATAATAAGACCTGAAACAGTGAGCAGAAAACATGTCAAAAACAGCAGTAAAACGACGCCAAAATAGTGGGAAAACAGTGGAACAGCGAGCCAAAAGTGAAGCTAGTGAACCGGAAAAGTAAGGAGCTTTCATCCCTTCCGATCTCCGCGAAACGCAAGTCCGAGGATAACTAAAAAGGTTAGACCTGAGGGTATTTTTCACACTTATTTCTATTTAATTTCTGGTCATTTACTTTGATTATATTTTCTGTATTTGTGGCATTTGTTGTGTATATGATGTTTGTTGTGGATTTTGGATGAATGGAAGTGTTGTCTCTTGTGGTATATAGGATGGAAACCCAGACGTAAATTCCGTAGCCGAATCCGAATGGACGGCAGTGCGGTCTGTACTTGGGCAACAATTCCACGTACCACTTGAGCAAACGGCACTTGTTGATTTTGTGTTATCTTGTTCATTTGATTATTTGCCGTTTAATTTTTCTGTCTTTTAATTTCCGCATATCATTCATTTATGTCATATGTAATATGTGCGCATGGGCTTAGCAAGTGTGATAAAAGGTCCCCTTAAAGGGGTTGAAATCCTTTACCCGAGGCTTCGCCGCGCCGGATGATGTATACTTGATTGGACGAGAGATTGTGTTCAATCGGGTATACGAAATACGATATTCTTTATTTATTTATTTTATTTTATTATGCATTATGTAATATGTGCGCATGGGCTTAGCAAGTGTGATGAAAGGTCCCCTTAAAGGGGTTAAAATCCTTTACCCGAGGCTTCGCCGCGCCAGATGATGTATACTTGATTGGACGAGAGATGTATTCAATCGGGTATACGAAATCCGATATTCTTTATTTATTTGTTTTATTTTTTTATGCATTATGTAATATGTGCGCATGGGCTTAACTAGGGTGGTTTTAAGGTCCTCCATTCGAGGGAAAACGCCATAAGGCTACCTTTGCCATGATGTTTTGCGCGCTGTTTATTACACGATTTTTCGCTGTTTTACAAAACCTTTTTTTGCTTCTTTATTTATTGCATTTGATTATGTAATATGTGCGCATGGGCTTAACTAGGGTGGTTTTAAGGTCCTCCATTCGAGGGAAAACGCCATAAGGCTACCTTTGCCATGATGTTTTGCCGCGCTGTTTATTACACGATTTTTCGCTGTTTTACAAAAACCCCTTTTTATGCATCTTTATTTATTGCACTTGATTATGTGATATGTGCGCATGGGCTTAACTAGGGTGGTTTTAAGGTCCTCCATTCGAGGGAAAATGCCATAAGGCTACCTTTGCCATGATGTTTTGCCGCGCTGTTTATTACACGATTTTTCGCTGTTTTACAAAAACCCCTTTTTATGCATCTTTATTCATTGTACTTGATTATGTGATATGTGCGCATGGGCTTGACTAGGGTGGTTTTAAGGTCCTCCATTCGAGGGAAAATGCCATAAGGCTACCTTTGCCATGATGTTTTGCCGCGCCGTCATTTACGTGATTTTTCGCTATTTTTGCAAAATGTCATTTTAACCATGCACCTTATTCCTTTTGTTGCGCAATGTTGGTCATGTCTTCCTTTTCATATCATTCATTCATAACATCTCATTGCATAATCTTGTGTCACATATAACATGCTTTGTTAGGTTTATATCTAGGTCCCAGATCAAACAAGCAATGAAATCATGTGTGAACACATCAACGGAGTAGCGGAATACTCACATCGATCGGTTGAGACGATTTGAAGAAGAATGAAGCCCAAAAAGCCCACTGTTTTGGCGCCAACTGTGTGCAGTTCACTGCCCTCATAATCAGAATTTTGAGCTGCGAAAATGAGCTCCAAGATTGCGTCAAATGAATCCCGCTTCATGGGTGAACCTCCCTAACACCTTCGCAAGTCTCGTAAGTGTGCTAGCACTTGTGTTTTTGCAACAAAAACCACTCATTGCCTCCCTTGAATCTCACGGCAGTGAGCTGTGAAGAAGAAAGAAAAACAGCCCCTTGGGCGTGTATAGATGGAGAGAAAAGAAGGAGAAGTGTTATGGTTGACTTGTGTAATGAATTACAAAAATGCTTTATATATTTTTCCAAAAAATAATAAGCATTTACCATTTTATTTATCAAATAAAATAAATAGTAATGGCTTTCTCAACCACCAACACTATTCCAACAACACCCATCACTATTCAATGTCACTTTATCAAAGTGACTTGATGTGTGTCTATCAATCAATCAACTCAATCACATCAATCAATCACATCACTCAAAGTGACGTTTGATTTGACACTTGATGTGACGAATGATTTGACGCTTGATGTGACTTGCGTTGCCGCACTCGAATTCGAAATACGAATGCACTCGCAATCACACTCGGGCTCGGTTTCGCTAATTCCTAATTAGCGAGTTTTCCGTTGCGTCGTAATAAATGATTACGCCTAGCGAATTCACTATTCACGTCGCTAACGAATTAATTCTAAATTAATTCGTTCGCCCGAATTAAAATAATTTTAATTCCGCGTCGAAATCTAATTTCATTTAACATATCGAATATATTAATTTACCGATTAATTCTAAATTAATCATTCTCTCTCTTTAGACGATATTTTATCCCAGATAAAATATCTCCGTAATTAATCCTAGATTAATTTTCTCTCTTCTATATATAATCCCAGATTATTAATGAGTGCGAGTTATGCGTCATCGGTGCATTATCGGGAAGCGACCCATGAGATCCCCGGATAAGTCGGCAGTAAATACGGTCGTCGGAGTATCCGAATCACGTATGTACCAAGTACTATGTTCTACCGATTTACGAGACAAGATCGGCTTCTAGCAAAGCACGAAGTCTACCCAATTCTCCGGTCATATTCATCTAAGAATATTAAGATCTATATCAAGCGTAGTATACCAGTATCGTGTATATTGGTCCAGTATCGGATAGTCACGTGCTAGGGCTGGGGCTGGATAAGTGTCTGCCCCGTCCGAAGCACATATCGGATGTCTGGTAACTAGTCTCTATAATCGGATATACATGACCTTGTCATAATATCCCGATGGCCGGCTAGCACTTAAGAGCACTAATACCGTATCCTGCGTGACATCATCTCCACTATGACTGGAGTGATACTTCCGTCTTGACATCACACCCAATACTCTACGATTCTTAATATACCCAGCATTGGCGTACACAGAACCGGTTAGAGTCCTAGACGACCTCAACTAAAGTATATTGATTGTCGTAAGCATTAGCGGTGCAAGTCTCAAGTTAAGACCATACACACCTACCCTGATGTCGGACTCCCATAGACACATAGTCATAATACTAATGAGATTCTGAGGGGTCTATCCAGAGCGAAGCTGTTTCCCGTACCATCGGTGAAACACAACCTCCTATCACACTTGCATGAGTATCCAATACCCAAATATATGAGAACTATGATGTTGTGCCCTCACAACGCGCACAAGTGCAATACTAGCCTATTCCGCATTATCGATGTCCAGTCTCGATAATACTACGACTAGGGATATTTAATGATTAATCCTTCGCGGAATAATACTGTCTCATATCATTCTCAATCCAGGAACTAATCATATGGACCTCTCTTCATTTATACATCTATGGTGATCTAATCACAAATGATGAGAGTGCAATTTCCTTGTCACATAGTTAATTCGTACAACAACACTATGATATGTACAAATAGTGACACTATGGGTCATATTATCCAACAATCTCCCACTTGGCACATAGCCAGTCACTCAAGTGTCATACACCTGAACTATGTACGGTTCGCTCAAATTGCTGAGAAAAGGTTTTCATCAGCGGATTTCCATGATTATCGTCTGACGCGATTTATACGATCACCACATCGCCACGATGTATGATCCGAACGAATCAGATGAATATAGAAGTATATATCTGATCGTCGATGAGACCTTTAATTCTTTAGCCTTGTGCTGACGCCTAGCTCAGCTGCTAACAGAACTATATCTAATCTAATTAGATTTATTATCGACCCAAATGGCTTCTATGCGCTGCCTCAGCCGCAACAATAATCCGCATTTGTTGTTTATATTCGGAAACAGTATCTTGCTCGGAAGATTTCCGCTCACTGTCCCGTTATTCAAACTTTATAGTACCGCAGTATTTAACTGTTTGGAAACTTGCGGCAGTGATCCCAGTCACTTCAAGTTCTCATTCTCCATAGTTTTAGACAACATCTTTAGTTCTCTAAGATACTAATAGATGTCCTTAACTTCATCCAGTGACTATCACTTGGATTGTCCTGATTGTGACTCCATATGCTCAAAGCGTATGAGACACCATATCAAGTAGATTTTAAATGTACAATTTCTCAGAGAGTGTTAACAACTCCAATCTATCCCAGTAGATCTTTATTCCTTGAATAAAGGTTGTTACTCCCCAGAATTCTACGGAGAATTTCTATGAAAGCCAAGCTTTCACCAATTGCTTTATGGGAATTTCATTATCAGTGCGCTCCCACTAACCTCCTTATATACACAAGAATCTTTTTGTTTTGAGTCAAATCATAAACCATTATGATTATTTCAAAACGACAGTTCTAAGAACCTTATGCTTGCTCCAATCCAAACATGGATCGATAACCCGCAAACCTTGTTTGTCGGTTATACAAAATCGTCAGGATGTTGTAAGCATCCTCCAAGAGGTTTCCTTTTCTGGAAAGCGATTTTGATCTATAACTGACATATTTCATAAATGAAATATGCAGTATCAACAAGCATCTTCAAAATGGATTTACCATGGCAACATGTAAAAGGTTGAACCGTAATCAACACAATGTTGATAACGATACCTTTTCGTCACAAGCCTAGCTTTGTACGTTGGTATGTTGCATCCATGTATGTCTTCCTTGAAGACGTTTAATGTACCAATAGGCACAATGCCTTGTGGTACAACAACTAGTATCCAAAATAGTTGTTATACATGGAATCCATTTTGGACTCATGGCACTTTGCCAAAATAGGGAGTCGATACTTGTATCACTACCTCATGACGTAGTCGAATGGTATACCCTCATAAGATTGACATCTTTATGAGGTGAGATCAGAAACCCATACCCCAGGTTGTTTTCTGATTCTCTCTGATCTACGTGGTTCTTGTGTATTCGAAGATTAATGGTACAGATTCATCATTGATGAACTGTTTGTGTTCCATTACGGACTTCGTGCCTTGAATAGTATTACTCTGATTTTCATCGAGTATCACTATCCTCCCACTGACCACTGCATATCGGTGTTCCTTTTAGGAAAACCGCATGGTGAGCAACAATAATATTGTTCTCATGTGAGATTTATAAGTACTATACTTATGGTTTCCCATAGGATAACCTATATATGGCACTTATCCAATTTGGGTTCTAGTTTGGTATCATCCAAACTTTATGCCTGGCATACCCAAATTATCAGGAATGAGAAACCCTGTTTCTTTCCTGTTCATATCCTATATGATATCTGTCAAACAGATTTATATGGAACCTTATTCTAAATAAGTTTTGCACTGTAAATACATATCATGCTGAAGGAAATGATAGCTCAGAGCGACTCGTGATAAACCTTATCATGTCCAACAAAATTCGGTTTTTAGTTTGGACACACCGTCAAACTGACGTGTCTCGGGAGGAGTCCTTATCTGAAAGAATACTATACTCTTTCATGTATATTTGAAACTTACTGCTTAAGTATTTTCCATTACGGTCTTACCGAGACGGCATAATACTATAGTCGATCTGTTTATCTACTTCGTGTCGAAACTCTAATAGTTTCCGATCTGTGTTCTTCAAAAGAAACACATAACCATAACGTGATGCCACATCCGTTAAGGTCACGAAATATTCATATTCACATCTAGCCTAGCTAGATATGGGCCCACTTTCTTCACAATGAATAGGGCTAACAGATCGATGGCATTTTCACCATTACCAAGTAAATAGTATTTTAGGTACTTTACCTAACAAACTAGATTCGTAGACTTTATTTGAATAGTCAAATCAGTCCTAGTACCCACTCTTCAAAAGTGCGGATATACGAATCTTGTTTAATTCTGTCCTAGACAACAATGCCACAAATAGTCTCTACTTGATCAAATCAATTTGAGCTATTTATTTGTCATTATATATGTTTTTAGATTTTAATTATATTCAAAATATAAATTCTGTTATTCACATCTAATGTGTTTATCTTAATATCATCTTTATATAATGAAACACTTTAGTGTTCTAGAATATAAAGGTTTATCCGCAACGGATTAAACACTGATATAGAGATAATGTCTCTAGTCAAACTAGTTACATTATAACAGTTCCTAATTTAAGT
Organism: Zanthoxylum bungeanum; assembly: GCA_019454045.1. NCBI lineage: Eukaryota > Viridiplantae > Streptophyta > Magnoliopsida > Sapindales > Rutaceae > Zanthoxylum > Zanthoxylum bungeanum. The sequence goes on along the minus strand of SKCR01037377.1, from coordinate 109,792 downwards.
ACACACCCGAAGGGTAGTTCCTAAACTTAGGTATCTACGGTCGAAACAGCGACTTTTGTCCGTTTCCGATTCGCAGAGCAATCTCAGCTTGAAGTCAGTATCCTGCTCAAAGCAGATTCTGAACATCAATACATATATTTTATGTACCCACTAAGTATTTAAAATCTAATTTCAATACTAGTAGTGAACATAACTTTGACAATCATTTTTAAAGTAAGAGCCTTGCCCTTTCTTTAATTCCTTCGTGTCTGCCATATCCAAATGGTAGTCACTTTGGGATATGTCAATTATCATTTTCAATATTTCAGGAACCTTAGGCCAAGCCTTGGGTTTTTAGAATATCGAAACAATGTGACCTCGTGCTACATGCCCAATTGCAAACTTTGACTTTATCTCCTCTAGAATAGTCAATTAATTATCCAAGAATTATAAATTGCAATTTTAATACTTCTTAAATCTAAAATTAGATTTATGACAAGTATATTAAATTAAGCACTAAACTCATCATCACATAAATCTTCCAAAGATTTTATGCTCTACTTATTTGCTTAATTTTGGGCTTAGGTTATAATAAGTTATTTTATCAAATAAAGTAACCTATTATTTATTCCCAATTTGAAAATTAAATCATTTAAAAAATATTTAATCCCAGATTATATTTTAAATATCCAACTTTTCAATTCTTTCTTGATTTCAATAGTCCAACTATTTAATCAATGATTAGTGGTACTATATATTATATGATTATAATAGTCCAACTATATAATCAAATATAATCCAAATTAATTAACCTCAATTACATTGATTACTATAATCCAATTATAAAATCAACTGTAAACTAAAATTAATTAATTCAAATATATTGATTAATATAATCCAATTATATATAATCAAGTATAATACAGTCCAACTGTTTATTAAAACAACAATTTAAATATTAGTCCAACTAACATTTAATATATATGACGAGTGTTATTTGTTTGAGCGCGTATGGCGAGTAATTGAACGAATATTGCAAATTCAATTCTTGCCTCCCACTATTTTTCGTCGAGCCTCTAACCCTCTGTCGAGTACTCGGGAAACCGTGTTTCCTAGTGGGCTAGGATCCCGTTAAATATCACACAATCTTGACTTTGGCCAACAAATTGTATGATAATTAACTAGGTAGATCTCTAAGATCAATTGGATCCAATCCAATTCCTAGATCCAGTAGTTGGACATCCAAGTCCTAAACATATATCATATATATGCCTATATATCGAATATATACCCTAACCTTTTTCCTCTGAATCAACTAGGCATTGGCTTTGGCACAACAAACCTAATGATCCCAGTCAAGCGCGGACCCATTGACCATGGAAGCTTCGTAATCAATGTCGTTGGACAAGAAGTGGTCTTGACTTTGGCCAAACAAACCACAACTTGGACAAGACACCAATATGGAACAAAGCCTCGTGATTCAAACACATCTTCGACGGACAAGGGCTTGACTTGGCCAACAACCCATGCCAATCTAGGATCTTGAGTAAGAATCACTCAATGGAAGGAAAAGACGCATGATATTTGATGAGGGCTTTTCGCGTGCAAATTGGCTACCAATTTAATTATCTTTGTTAAGTTCTCATCATCATACACCCTTAAACATGCATTCTAAATACATAATAAAGCACATATGAAATAAAGTAATAATGATATGCAGATGGATACTTAACATTTTGATCCTAGATCAAATCTCTCCCTTTCTCACTCAAGCTAGCACTTTATTACTTCTACCCGTTACACTACACTTCTAAAGAAACCTCATTTACATTGAGGGGAATAGGTGAGAAGAGAATACAAAGAGAATAGAGGTGATAAGGCTGGACACGCAGGTCCAATTTAATAAATCAAATTTATTACAACAATTTCCAAAATTGCCCCACCCGACTAATATCCATCCGATATACACATTATTCATCATCACAACCACGTATTCACACAAAAGCATGCTATCAATCAATCTAATCAAATTAATTAATCTGATAATTATGTGATCATCCAATGTTCAAACAACGATTTGATTTGCTCGAGTCAAACTCGTTTTTGCGAATAAGTACTCAAATTACGAATTCATGAATTAAATTAAACTACATCATTAATCAAATTTAACATGTATTTAATACTAATTCACTGTTCAATTCCAAATTAAACATTACACTTTATTAATAAACCTTTAACGACTTAAATTCCAAATTTAATCGCTTCGGGTCTCAAAGCCCGATTAACGTCCAACGTCAATTTAATTCAAGTATAATGGGCTTTAATTAATTTCTTTAAGGCGTGGGCTTCGGCAACCAAAGCCCAATCAATGAGTAACCCCATAAGCCCAGAAATCAATTTAGGCCCATTAGGCCCAATTAAACTTTAAAGGTTTATAAGTTGCATTTGGGCTTTATGGTAGTGGTTTTGGGCCCAATTGGATCCAATCCATTTGGCCTAAACCCATCTTGATAAAATCAAGCCCAATAAGCCCAATTACAACTTAATAAGCCCAAATCCAATTTAAAGGCCTAATTCATTAAATTACACAAATCCAATTTCGTAATTTAATTACCTAAAGTACATTACATGATTAATCACCCAAATCAATATTTCCAAAACATGAAATTAGTCCAATTAATCATGTTCATTATCATCATCACATGTCCAACACATAAATGAAAAAATCAAACCCATTACATGCTTTAAAGGTCTCGGCCAAGGAAGTATTTCATATCCGATTTGGTTTCAATCCAATCAAACCCACAATCGACATTAAATCAACATCCTAAATGATTTCCAACACATCCAATTGTTCAAAAATCAAAATTACCAAGACATTAAAGGGCATATGGAATTCGGCCAACATATACATTTTGGGGATTTATGTTCAATTCAAAATTCAATCTAATTGACTTAAAATTAACATCATCCTTCATCATTATAACTCATCCAATGAATCAAAATGGAAAAATTCCATGGATTCCAAATTATACATACATTCGGCCAACACTCCAAATTTGGGGAAAATTGTTCCAAACACATTTTCTTGAAATTGATCAAATCAATCTTCAATACAACATATATTAAGCATGCTCAATCATCCAATTTCACAAAATCATGCTCAAATACAAAATACCCAATTTTAAGCCCTACATTTTCATGCTTGAACCTATAGCTCTTGATGCCATTGTTAGGTTTATATCTAGGTCCCAAGATCAAACAAGCAATGAAATACATGTGTGAACACATCAACGGAGGTAGTGGAATACTCACATCGATCGGTTGAGACGATTTGAAGACGAATGAAGCCCAAAAAGCACACTGTTTTGGCGCCAACTGTGTGCAGTTCACTGCCCTCATAATCATAATTTTGAGCTGCGAAAATGAGCTCCAAGATTGCGTCAAACGAATCCCGCCTCATGGGTGAACCTCCCTAACACCTTCGCAAGTCTCGTAAGTGTGCTAGCACTTGTGTTTTTGCAACAAAAACCACTCATTGCCTCCCTTGAAGCTCACGGCAGTGAGCTGTGAAGAAGAAAGAAAACAGCCCCTTGGGCGTGTATAGATGGAGAGAAAAGAAAGAGAAGTGTTATGGTTGACTTGTGTAATGAATTACAAAAATGCTTTATATATTTTTCCAAAAATAATAAGCATTTACCATTTTATTTATCAAATAAAATAAATGGTAATGGCTTTCTCAACCACCAACACTATTCCAACAACACCCATCACTATTCAATGTCACTTTATCAAAGTGACTTGATGTGTGTCTATCAATCAATCAACTCAATCACATCAATCAATCACATCACTCAAAGTGACGTTTGATTTGACGCTTGATGTGACGAATGATTTGACGCTTGATGTGACTTGCGTTGCCGCACTCGAATTCGAAATACGAATGCGCTCGCAATCACACTCGGGCTCGGTTTCGCTAATCCCTAATTAGCGAGTTTTTCGTTGCGTCGTAATTAAATGATTACGCCTAGCGAATTCACTATTCACGTCGCTAACGAATTAATTCTAAATTAATTCGTTCGCCCGAATTAAAATCTAATTTTAATTCCGCGTCGAAATCTAATTTCGTTTAACATATCAAATATATTAATTTACCGATTAATTCTAAATTAATCATTCTCTCTCTTTAAACGATATTTTATCCCAGATAAAATATCTCCGTAATTAATCCTAGATTAATTTTCTCTCTTCTATATATAATCCCAGATTATTAATGAGTGCGAGTTATGCGTCATCGGTGCATTATCGGGAAGTGACCCATGAGATCCCCGGATAAGTCGGCAGTAAATACGGTCGTCGGAGTATCCGAATCACGTATGTACCAAGTACTACGTTCTACCGATTTACGAGACAAGATCGGCTTCTAGCAAAGCACGAAGTCTACCCAATTCTCCGGTCATATTCATCTAAGAATATTTAAGATCTATATCAAGCGTAGTATACCAAGTATCGTGTATATTGGTCCAGTATCGGATAGTCACGTGCTAGGGCTGGGGCTGGATAAGTGTCTGCCCCGTCCGAAGCACATATCAGATGTCTGGTAACTAGTCTCTATAATCGGATATACATGACCTTGTCATAATATCCCGATGGCCGGCCAGCACTTAAGAGCACTAATACCGTATCCTGCGTGACATCATCTCCACTATGACTGGAGTGATACTTCCGTCTTGACATCACACCCAATACTCTACGATTCTCAATATACCCAGCATTGGCGTACACAGAACCGGTTAGAGTCCTAGACTTCCTCAACTAAAGTATATTGATTGTCGTAAACATTAGCGGTGCAAGTCTCAAGTTAAGACCATCCACACCTACCCTGATGTCGGACTCCCATAGACACATAGTCATAATACCAATGGGATTCCGAGGGGTCTATCCAGAGCGAAGCTGTTTCCCGTACCATCGGTGAAACACAACCTCCTATCACACTTGCATGAGTATCCAATACCCAAATATATGAGAACTATGCTGTTGTGCCCTCACAACGCGCATAAGTGCAATACTAGCCTATTCCGCATTATCGATGTCCAGTCTCGATAATACTACGACTAGGGATATTTAATGATTAATCCTTCGAGGACTGATACTGTCTCATATCATTCTCAATCCAGGAACTAATCATATGGACCTCTCTTCATTTATACATCTATGGTGATCTAATCACAAATGATGAGAGTGCAATTTCCTTGTCACATAGTTAATTCGTACAACAACACTATGATCTGTACAAATAGTGACGCTATGGGTCATATTATCCAACATGCTTAATGGAAAATTGGTAGTAATTGCACAAGTATAGGCGCATATTGCATTTCTCTTCTTCTCAGTATTCCTTTCTTTCACTCATGTTAGTTGCATTCTTTGGCATCACATTATGGCATGTTCATTTTTTTTAATATAAAATTGCACTTTTGATGTCCATCTTTGGCATATTTAAATTCGTGTCTTTCTTCATTTTTTCAAGTTATGTGTTTGTATTGATTTCGTTTATCATGCGGTTATTTTGACCATATTTTATGTGCTTCTTTACATAGTGCGCCTATAACATTATTCGTCGTCATTTTGATTTCCTTTATATTACATGCAAATGTTACCATGACTATTTGTGTTTATGTTTATGTGAATGATTGAATTCTTATTACGTTGTGTGCTCGTTATTGCAAAAGCCTACCTTTTTAAACATGTGAACTTGGCAATAAGATTGGATTTCATGTATGCTAGATGTAAACTTTACTTTTAAGCATGTGAACTTAGGATTGTGGTGCACTTGGAAATATATGTCATTGGCTTGGTTGGATTAGTGCATAAATCTGTACATTACAAGTGGCATAAGTAAGGGACCATTCCGAACCCAATGGTTTGAGGTCTTCCCTTGCGAGGGGTGAGTGCGGCCTTAAATCTTTGTCCCGGTTCACACCGGGTGGCGACTCCATTATTCTCCGGTTTAGTCCCCTGCGGGCTACTTCGTACTCCCAACTAGGCCTTGAGTCTAGAACAGCATGCGTCGCCCCAGCTTCTGTGTTCCCACAGCTGCCCTCAAGCATTTCCCTCAAATGGGGGACCTTTAATCCGACGTAATTAGCCCATGCGCACTAAATAACGACACATGAATAAATAAATGAAATCACATACAGAAAGTAAATAACGGAATAATAAAATAGATGCGACCAAGAGACTTGGCTGACATCTATATGGGACCTCGTATGCCCGATTGGACATATTTCACATCCAACCAAGCGTACCTCATCCGGAGCGGCAAAATATTGTGGTAAAGACTGCCCTTAGGCATTTCCCTCAAATGGGGGACCTTTAATCCGACGTAATTAGCACATGCGCACTAAATAACGATGCGTAAATAAATGAAATCACATACAGAACGTAAATAACGAAATAATAAAATAAATGCAACCAAGAGACTTGGCCGACATCTATATGAGACCTCGTATGCCCGATTGGTCATATTTCACATCCAACCAAGTGTACCTCGTCCGACGTAGTAAAATATTATGGTAAAGACTGCCCTTAGGCATTTCCCTCAAATGGGGGACCTTTAATCTGACGTAATTAGCCCATGCGCACTAAATGATAACGATACATAAATAACTTAACGCAATAACGGGCGGAAAGTAAATAGCATAAAATAAAATGAAAATAAACAATAAGATAAAATGCGGAATAATGAAAGTAAATAAATAAATGAACAACGACAAAAGGCAATGTGGGATCTCACATGGTCGGTTGGACATATTCCATGTCCAACCGAGCATGCCGTGTCCAGGATAACAAAACGAATATTAAAGAGAGGGCCCTCGGGTCTTACCTTTTAAATCGCTTCTCGGAAGTGCGTTGAGACGTCGCCGGAAGAGTTAATGTTCCGCGGCTTTTCTGATTCGCTGATTTGGACTGTTTTTCCTTCACTATTTCGCTATTTCAGATTCTATTTGGGATCATTGTTTCGGGACTGTTTTGGGTTATTTATTTTCTGGTTTCGGTGCTGGTTGGGGGCGTGAGGTTTGTTGTTTCTTGCGGTCAGGGGTTGTTGCTTTACTGTGTTTGTTTCTAGTCGGTGGGGTTTTTTTATTGTTGTTTGTTTATTCGGTCTCTATTCTGTTTGTTTGGGTTTGTTCTCGGCAGTTTGGTGGGGCTGCTTTAGTGGCTTATTGTGTTGGTTGAATGGTGAGGAAAGAAGAGAGAGGGGACGTGTGTGGTCTGAATGAGAGAGACGAGTGTGAGGTTCGTGTGCTGGTTGCTTTGTTCACGTGGTAGAGGGCTGGTATTGGTTGAAGGGTGTTGTTTAGGGTTTGTTTTATTTTGGTTTGCTGTTGCCGAGAGAAGCCAGGTGATAGTGTTTGGTCGTGGCCATTTTTTGTTCGTGAGTTTGAGCCTAGGTTTATGTATGCGAGTGGCCTGTGTGTGTTTTTGTGTGTGTGAGTGGCTGTTGAAAAGGTTAACAAGAGAGAGAGAGAATAGAGAAGAAGGAGAGTCGAGAACGTGTGTGAGAGAGGAAAATTAGAAGAGGAGAGTGGCGAGAGAGAGAGAGAAGAGAGGGAGGGCATGAGTCTTAGGGTTTTTGTTTTTTTGTCTGTTTTGTGTTGGGGTTTTACGGGGGAATATCGGTAACGCAGCGGAATCGCAGAGAATCAAAATTTTCAGATTTCAAAATTTTTCTTGGATCAATTAAATAAACTTATTTATTTAATTAACCAATTATCAAATTCTGAAAAATTACACAAGAAATCAAATTTCTTGGTAATTACCGAATTGCCCCACAACTTTGTAAATTTATCATTTTAGTCCTAAAATTGTCAAATATAATTTTGGATGATTCTAAATCACTTCTAAAATAATTTTCAACATATCAAATATATCAAAATCAGATTTGTAACAAATCCCCAAATTTTAGCCTAATTGTTGAGAGCACCCTACATTTTCGGTTTATTGTAATTTGGTTCTTTTGTGTTCTAAACATGCCAAGATCAAATCCAATCAACCCAAAAATTTACATGCATCATATTCATACCATAATACATCACATATATGAAAAGCCCCAAATTTGGAGTGGGTTAAGAACCCTAATTATTCAATTTCAACAAATTCTTCAATTTCACCAAATCTTTAAAATCCAACACTTTAATCCATTCAAAACTTCATCAATCTAGCCTCGCCACTTTAAAACAACTCTAGAACAATTCTAGGTCACCAAGGAGTGGCTTACCAACTCTAGAATGACAACTTGATTTTCCAAAAATCAAAAGTAAAACTTTAAAACCATTTCAAGCTTACTTACATGCATCAATCTTTCATCAAAGTTCACAACCAAAATAAACACAAACTATAAGAAGAGAGACAACACCAAAGCAACATAAATGATGCTAAGCATGTTAGAAACAATTTTCATGTTGAAGACTTTGAAGAAAAACTTACAAAAACATGATTTTTCCAAGCATCATTCTTTAGGCCTTCAAACTTTTCCCTCATCTTCTTTTATGTTTATTTGGTATCTAATGAACTTGTTCTAACCCTAAAAAAATGAAATGAAACAATTTATACTTCCCCAACTTGCCTTGGCCGAAATTGGTGAAATAAATAAATAAATATCTAGATATTTTATTTTATTTTATTTTGTTTTTCCAACTTGTAAAAGCCATCATCAACCATTTAATGATTTCCTTTAAAGTCAAAAAAAGCAACTCAAAAATATAACAATTATATTTAAATTAGGGTGATGGCCGAAAAAGTCAAAAGAAAAAGGAAATAGATATTTTCATTTTAAACAATTTAATCAAATATCTAAAGAAGTCAAAACCATTTTGACAACCTTTTCCTTTAAGTATAAAGTCAAAAATTTACGCTTATAATTATTTCCTAACTTTATCATTTGATAAGATATTTATATTTTAATTATATTAATTATTTAACAATTAATTAATTAATTAATTAATCAAATACAAATATCTCAAATATATTATTATATTTACTTTAAACATCTCATATATATATATATATATATAAATGATATATGTCAAATACCTTTATTTGATAATTTATTAATGTGTATTTAATAATATCATATATTAAATACAAATACACATTAATAGGAAATGACGGTTAGGCCCGTTTGCATGTATTCTTCGTTTAAAAATTAAACGATTTATAAATAATCATACAGGTCGAGGTCATTGCATACGTATAATCCCTCTGTCACAGGTATCCGGATAATTCCAAAGATATAGATGTAAACGTCAAATCTCTATAGGTATTATCCCGTCGATGATTCTATTAGAAATCTATAAATAACATTCGGAACTCATTTCCGAAGTATACTATGGCCATAGATTTAATGATTGCTAATCACATATGGACTACCTATGCTCTATACACAAAACTGACGGATCCTATCTTACACACACAGGATATCCTGAGGATCGGTCCACACCCAACGAACATGCGGAGGTCTGATCTAAATAGATCAGTGACGTGACTGCCATCTAAGTATGGAGGATGTCTCATACATCCACAGTGGTGTCTCAAGTCGGAGGACCACTATGCTACTCAACCCGAGAAGATTCTTATTGACGTTGGTGTACCATCCATTAAGAATCTTCGGTGAGTCGTTCAGTGTTTATCCACTATAAACACATACACGTCTATATGAGTCTCCCAAGACTTATGGTTCATTGGGATAAACCATCGGACCAAGTCTCGATATATGAAAAGTATTGGTCTCAGCCGATTTGACTAACCGACCCGTGTTAGTAAATCTTGACCAGGAACTGTATTTGATAATATACATTTAGCAGTGATATTTCCCAATGTCAATTACAAACTAACTTTGTAACTGTGTACTGCATTATATATTATCGGGCCTTTTTCTAATATATACATATCACTAAACCACATTTAGTTTCAATCTAATAGTAATTAGATCGAATACGTATATAAAAACAAGAGGTGTAACCACTAAGAAAGTAATATTATGGAAAAATGGAATGTTCGTATTCATGAATCAGACATAAATAAGGTCCGGATTGGCGCTCAGAGCACCAACCCCGATAATTTATCCCACTTATTCTAGTGTCAATCCACAGTATCATATACACATATCAATGTGTATCGTATGCACATGGCCCTTAAAAAGCTCACCTAATACTCATGAGGTAGGCAACAAGAAGCAGGTCCGCTATGACATATTGAGTTTGTCCAACAAACCCAATTGTTTCCTTAGCCAGCATCATTCATATTTTGTAGAACCTAAGTTATACATTAATATGAATTGGATGCGGCATCAATATTATGCTACAGCTACTGAGTTGTCTAAGTATTTGTGGATCAAATCCTAAATACTATGTAGTCAACCGCAAGTATAATACCAATTTGAAAACTTCTAATTTATAAGGTCACTGTGAAACTTCATAAGTCAATACTTTATAAGTTGCATCTATTTCTACTGACAAATTAGAATCCTCTGTGACACTCTCACTGCATCTATTCTGACTCTTTTTGACGTAGACTATCTAACGTCAAAATTAGTCTTAAAACTAATATGACCCTAATGGTTGCAAACTGTTTTCTCTATGAATTAGAAACTCGTTCTTAATATCTCAAAGATCACAAAGAACGTGTTTCAAGATCCATCCTATAGTCTATAGGGTATTAAAATAACTCGTAATAATTACGATTAAATCGATATCTTTAATCGCACATAATAAAGTATTCATTATGTCATCATCAAATGATACATAAGATTAATTAGACATTTTAATCAATATTTCTTTCGAAAAAAGGAATCATCATTTACAAAAGATGAATACTATATACAAGACACACATTAACTGTCAAACAGTTATACTAACTGTCATACAGATAGCCTTGTTGTGTCTTTTATTAGATTATATCTAATGCACGACTAATAGGAGTATCTCACAAGTCTCTTAGTCTTATATCTTATATATAAAACTTTATATCGTATATAATAGAGACTACTCCTACTGCTTTCACGGAGTAAAGAAGACTTAGGTAAACATTTTACCTCACAAACATCTCATTATTACCATAATAATGATAATATTGTTAGGATATAAAACACTAGAAAGTAATTTGTACGCTCCCACTAACCCTTTTATCACGAATGTACTCTCTATAATTTGACAAGATCAGACGATCCGACGATATCAAAAACAGAGAACACAGATTTTCGGAAGACTTATCCGAGTCTATAATAGGCTCTATAAGCAAATACACTAAACTGTGATCTCAGCAGAACACAAACTTTAGGGCCATTCCAGAATAAATTTTTCAAACAAAGAAATCACAACTGATCTCTTATCAGAAGAAGCCATTCAAAAATGCCACTTTGTATTCTTTAGCTAAAATACACAATTTAATATTAACATTAACCAACATATCATAAATTGTTCAATCAGAGAGACTAGAGATAAGTTTCCTTAGAATCTACAATAGATTGCGGAGTGTAAACTTTCTCAAAGTCATACTGTAAAGGTCAAACCTTTAATTAACTCACCTAGCTTTTGCTACGCAAACCATTTGCACATTTTATGAACTATTCATAACGAAAACTTAATCAAGTTCAAAACTTGATCGTAGTAAGCTATGAATAATATTAGATCTATGGTTCAATGGTAATTTCCGAAATCGATATTAAATATCGCTCTCACTATAAGTTATATGATAATTTTCTTCGATAAGAAAATAATAGAACCATTAAGTATCAAATACTCGTAAATGATTCTAACATCCTATTAGACTTTACGGAAGATGACTAAAGGTCGTTTCATCTTATTAATTACGTAGTTTCAATTATAGTTTATCATTCTCACATTTGACTTCAATAAGTCAAGTCTTTTCTACAATAGTTAACATCCGATGTTACACACTAAGTAATAAAATGATTTTATTACTTAGAATCGTAGGAAAGATATTCTATCAAATAGAATACAATATTCTATTAAACAGAATAAACGATAAGCTTTTACTTATACCTCCGAGGTGTAAGTAATTTCCATTATATAACTATTATATAAAAGAAAGATTCAAATCTCAAACTTTTCAAGATTCGGATTTTCTACCTACATATCATATATGTAACTGTAGAAACTAATGGAACCTAAATTAAGAAGATGAACTAGTGTTACTGGAGCATATCCCCAAGTGATGAAACTAATTCGGTAACATTCAATATCAAACGAATCAAATCATATAAGATTCGACTGCTCTCATTTACTCAATTCCATCAAGATGGAATCGTGGAAGAATAATATTGAACAAGAATCATATTCACTGAATAACCTTAGAACTAATTGCTTTAAATTCATACGTTTGATCGTATCAAAGATCTTTGAACAGTTCAAAGACGTGTTATGAATTTTAAGGATAGAGGTTCTCAAAAACTTCAGATTGAATATCTTTGAACCAGTCAAAAATATTCAATCTGCGTTTCATCAGAATAGATTGAATGTTCTTGATCATTTCAAGACGTTCAATATGTGTTCTTTCGGAACACGTAACTAAGTTACGACAATTCATCAACTAAGTTACGAAATAAAGAAAACTACCTTAAGCAATTATTATTTATTAAACTACATACATCCAATGTATCAGTTAAATAAATCTGGTGGTCCAATGACAATCATTGGTTAAACGAGATCTTAATCACCTTCCTGAATACAATATTCATTAAATGGATAAGGATGTGTTAACTAATATTTTAAATAACTAAACGGGAGAACTGGTATCCAATACCTATAGTTGTCGTATTGTGAAAATCGATATTTTCTATACACAACTATACACATCTCTTTTCTTAAGCTTTACTATTTGCGTTCAATTATCCGCAAAAACTGCAAATGATTGATTAGCAAACGGTGTCAGACACGTGACTTCTAGAAGTCACTAAAGTCAAGAAACGTCATTATAAGATAAACAAACACCTAATGGGGCTTTCTTAATGCCAGTCAAGAATCTCGAGACATGAACTTATTCGTGTCAATTCTTACTGCACAAGAAATTATTCTCTCTAAAGTATTATTTCTTAAAAGGGATATCTATCTAGATTATCTATCATGACTTAGAAACTAAGTCATTAACCATCTTGATTTTTCAAGAAAATCGGAACAACAGTTCCCGATGGTTTAGACCAATCTAATAATATCCTAGTCTAATTGTATCTAGAACCTATTCTAGAATAACTGCAACCAAGTGTCAAGTCAGATAACATATCAAAATATGTGTGTAGTGAATAAAAGTTCAATTCTATATAAACAATAGAATAAGGAAAACAAACAAGCGGCAATTTCTATAATAATACACACTGCCTAAGTTATGGAACTTTTTAAACTTAGCAGTGTCTCCCATTATTTTACGTAATACTGGAAAAAGGAGAATTTAATAATTAAATCGAATTCCATAATGGGAAGTGGACCCCATGAATATATTTCGACTCACAGCAGAGGCACGGTCTCGCCTACGTATATTCACAGGTAGACAACTCATTGTCAATAACACTCGTTGTGACTCCTGGGTTTCCAGTCCTGGTTGTTTCTCATTGTCACTGCTAGGGCAGGTCCACAAGGAGACGTACCAAGGTTAAACTCATCAATGATAAACTCAAGCTACTTGCGTAACCCTGACAGTTAGGGCACATTCAGGATTCCGCTTTCGCTTGAATTTATCTAGAATCTAATATACATCCGGCATAAATAAATCTCTATCGGCTACACCCTCACAGCAGAGGCACGGTCTTGGATGTAGTCACAGAAAAATATTTATAAACCGTATTGACAAGACGAACCAAGAAACAAGTATTCCAAATACTAGTTACCTTAAAACCTTATTAAGCGGGGATATTCCATAAAGTGTAGTACACTTCAAATTTAATCAAATAAAATGAAAGCATGCATGTATCAAGCAAAGAAAAGAAAAACATTAGATTTTAAAGGGTAATCATATTAGGGTGTCCAGAATCAGACTCGCTCTGATACCATTTTGTTGGGGTTTTACGGGGGAAAATCGGTAACGCAGCAGAATCGCGGAGAATCAAAATTTTCCGATTTCAAAATTTTTCTTGGATCAATTAAATAAACTTATTTATTTAATTACCCAATATCAAATTATGAAAAATTACACAAGAAATCAAATTCTTAGTAATTACCGAATTGCCCCACAACTTTGCAAATTAATCATTTTATTCCTAAAATTGTCAAATATAATTTTGGATGATTCTAAATCACCTCTAAAATGATTTTCAACATATCAAATACATCAAAATCAGATTTTCAAAAAATCCCAAAATTTTAGTCTAATTGCCGAGAGCACCCTACATTTTCGGTTTATTACAATTTGGTCCTTTTATGTTCTAAACATGCCAAGATCAAATCCAATCAACCCAAAAACTTACATGCATCATATTCATACCATAATACATCACATATATGAAAATCCCCAAATTTGGAGTGGGTTAAGAACCCTAATTATTCAATTTCAACAAATTTTCCAATTTCACCAAATCTTTAAAATCCAACACTTTAATCCATTCAAATCTTCACCAATCTAGCCTCACCACTTTGAAACAACTCTAGAACAATTCTAGGTCACCAAGGAGTGGCTTACCAACTCTAGAATGGCAACTTGATTTTCCAAAAATCAAAAGTAAAGCTTTGAAACCATTTCAAGCTTACTTACATGGATCAATCTTTCATCAAAGTTCACAACCAAAATAAACACAAACTATAAGAAGAGAGACAACACCAAAGCAACACAAATAAAGCTAATCATGTTAGAAACAATTTTCATGTTGAAGACTTTGAAGAAAAACTTACAAAAATATGATTTTCCCAAGCATCATTCTTTAGGCCTTCAAGCTTTTCTCTCATCTTCTTTTATGTTTATTTGGTATCTAATGAACTTGTTCTAACCCTTAAAAAATGAAATGAAACAATTTATACTTCCCCAACTTGCCTTGGCCGAAATTGGTGAAAGAAATAAATAAATATCTAGATATTTTATTTCATTTAATTTTTCTTTTCCAACTTGTAAAAGCCATCAAAGAAGATGATTTCCTTTAAATTCAAAAAAAGCAACTCAAAAATATAACAATTATATTTAAATTAGGGTGATGGCCGAAAAATTCAAAAGAAAAAGGAAATAGATATTTTCATTTTAAACAATTTAATCAAATATCTAAAGAAGTCAAAACCATTTTGAAAACATTTTCCTTTAAGTATAAAGTCAACAATTTACACTTATAATCATTTCCTAACTTTATCATTTGACAAGATATTTATATTTTAATTATATTAATTATTTAATAATTAAATAATTAATTAATTAATCAAATACAAATATCTCAAATATATGTGTTATATTTACTTTAAACATCTCAAATATATATATATAAATGATATATGTCAAATACCTTTATTTGACAATTTATTAATGTGTATTTAATAATATCATATATTAAATACAAATACACATTAATATGAAATGACGGTTCAGCCCGTTTGCATGTATTCTTCGTTTAACAATTAAACGATTTATAAATAATCATCATTATTCATAAAAGTTGCCCCAGTGCTCTACGAGTATATTTCATTATTGAGACTCTCTAGATTCAGGTATATCCATCACAAAATCCAATTTCTTGTCCATAATTTACCCATCCGTAAATTATGATGACCACAGATAAACTAGTTGAATCATATAGGTCGAGGTCTTTGCATACGTATAATCCCTCCATCATAGGTATCCGGATAATCCTAGAGATATATATGTAAATGTCAAATCTCTATAGGTATTATCCCGTCGACGATTCTATTAGCAATCTATAAATAACATTCATAACTCATTTCCGAAGTATACTATGGCCATAGATTTAACTGATTGCTAATCACATATGGACTACCTATGCTATGTACACAGAACTGATGGATCCTATCTTGACACACACAAGATATCCTGAGGATCGGTCCACACCCAATGAACAGGCAGAGGTCTGATCTAAATAGATCGGTGACATGACTGCCATCTAAGTGTGGAGGATGTCTCATACATTCACAGTGGTGTCTCAAGTCGAAGGACCACTAAGCTACTCAACCCGAGAAGATTCTTATTGACGTTGATGTACCATCCATTAAGAATCTTCGGTGAGTCGTTCAGTGTTTATCCACTATAAACACCTACACGTCTATATGAGTCTCCCAAGACTTATGGTTCATTGGGATAAACCATCAGACCAGGTCTCGATATATGACATGTACTGGTCTCAGCCGATTTGACTAACCGACTTGTGTTAGTAAATCTTGACCAGGAACTGTATTTGATAATATACATTTAGCAGTGATACTTCCCAATGTCAATTACAAACTAACTTTGTAACTGTGTACTGCATTATATATTATCGGGACTTTGTCTAATATATACATATCACTAAACCACATTTAGTTTCAATCTAATAGTAATTAGATCGAATACGTATATAAAAACAAGAGGTGTAACCACTAAGAAAGTAATATTATGGAAAAATGAGATGTTCGTATTCATGAATCAGACATAAATACGGTCCGGATTGGCACTCTGAGCACCAACCCCAATAATTTGAAGGTTGTTGTGAATGTCAGGTCAATGAGAAGAGCTTCGGGTTTTTATTTTTTGATTTGTTGTTATAGAGAGAGAGGGGGGGTGTGAAGAGAGAATGAGGAAAGGAGAGAGATGAAAGTATTTGTTCTGATGAGGCTGTCTGTGTGTGTCCAAAAAGAGAGGCTCAGGGTTTAGAATTGTTATGTTTTTATAATGGTGTGCTAGGGTTTGCCAAGTAAGGAAATAAATCATATCAAAAATGGATGTATTTTATTAAGTTATTTAGGGAAAGAATTTGTGTAATTTTGGTGGGGACTGCATTTAAAATATTTTTAAATTAGGAAGGGGATTTGGAGGGAATTGGCATGTGTTACATGTGATTAAAATGTCATCGATTGGGCTTGGGCGTGTGGGCCTAAAAGGGTTGCATGGGTGTGTATGAGTATGTGGGCTTTTATTTGGGCCCAATTGGATCCAACCAATTTGCCTAAACCAATCTTGGTTCAACCAAGCCCATTAATTAAATCACAAAATTCCAATTTCACAATTTAATTAACCTAAAGTGTATTTCCATAATTAATCACCCAAATCAATATTTCCAAAATACCAATTAGCCTAATTAATTATGCTCATTAACAACAAAACATGTCCAACATATTTTATCAAAAATCAAACCCAATTACATGCTATATATGTCTCGGCAATTAGGGGTTTTCAAAATCGATTCGGTTTCAATCAAATTAAATCAACAATCAATATTTCCCGAATGATTCCAACTCATCCAATGAATCAAAAATCAAAAATCCAAGACATTTCGGGCATAGTTCATTCTCGGCCAAGCTAAGATTTTTGGGGAAACTTGTTCAAAACAACTTTTCATGAAATTGATCCAATCAAACTTTAATTAAACTACATTTAAGCATACTCAATGATCCAATTTCATCAAATCATGCTCAAATACATTTTACCCAATTTTAACCCTAAATCAAAGTTTCATGCTTTTACTTGCTCTGATACCATTGTTGGGAAATCTCTAAGTCCCGAGGATCGATTATCAAGCAAGAAACAATATGCGAATACATCAAGGAGTTACGGAATACTCACAATGATCGGTTGAGGTGATGCGGTGAAGAACGAAATCCATTTCTGCCCTCCTTGAAGCTCGACAGTGGCAGTTTTTAAGTCCTCCATTTTCGGCCATGGATCAACCTCCAAGCTCCGAGCTTTCGTGATGTGATTCCATGCTCACGGGTGGGTTTCCCTATCACCTTCGTATGTCTTCGGAAGTGTGCTAGCACTCTTGATTTTTGCAACAAAAATCACTCATCTTCTCCTTGTGTGTCTCGGCAAACCAGTGAAGGAAGAAGACTGCCCTTTTGGGCGTGAATGAGAGAAGAAAAGAAAGAGAGGAGAGTAGTGTGTGTTGGTTGAAAAAATGTGTATCTAATACACTTATTGATTTTCTAAAAATCAATTAATTGATTTACCAATTTATTTGCTTTCCAAAAGTCAAACAATAAAAGCTTTCAACCACCACATCAACTATTCACATCACTCAATCAATCAAGTGACAAGTTGTCACATCACTCAAAGTGACTAATGATTTGATGCTTGATGTGACTAGCGATTTGACGCTTGATGTGACTCCCGTGCCGCACTTGAATTCGAAATACGAATGCGCTCGCAATCACTCCCGGGCTCGGGTTCGCTAATTCCAAATTAACGAATTTTCTGTTGCGACGAAATTAAATCTAATTTAATTAAATAACTTTGCCTAGCAAAATTACTATTCACGTCGCTAACGAATTAATTCTAAATTAACTCGTTCGCCCGAATTAAAATCTAATTTCAAATCCTCATCGAAATCCAATTTCGTATAATATATCGAATATATTATTTTATCGATTAATTCCAAATTAATCGTTCTCTCTCTTTAATTAATATTTTATCCCAGATAAAATATCTCCGTAATTAATCCCAGATTAATTTTATCTCTCTCATTAATTAATCCTAGATTAATAAAGTGTGAGTCATACGTCATCGGTGAATCTTCGGGAAGCGACCCATGAGATCCTCGGATATGTTGGCAGTAAATACGGTCGTCGGACTATCCGAACACGTAAGTACCTCGTACTACATTTGTACCGATTTACAAGACAAGGTTGGCTTCTAGCAAAGTGCCATGTCTACCCAATTCTCCAGAAACATGCTTACAGGAATAAGCGATCTATATCAGGCGTAGTATACGTAGTATTACGTATATCGATCCAGTATCGGATGTCACGTGCTAGGCCTGAGGCTGGAATTGTGTCTGCCCCGTACGAAGCACATATCGGATCTCTGGTAACTAGTCTCTATGATCGGATAAACATGACCTAGTCATTTTATCCCGATGACTGCAGTACATAAGAGAACCAGTTTCGTATCCTACGTGACCATCATCTCCACTATGACTGGAGTGATACTTCCGTCTTGACATCACACCCAACACACTACGATTCTCAATATACCCAGTAGAGGCGTACACAGAACCTGTTAAAGCCCTGGATGACCTAAAACCAAAGTACATTGATTGTCGCAAGTATTAGCGGTGCAAGTCTCAGGTTAAGACCAAATACACCTACCCTGATTTCGGACTTCCATAGGCACATAGTCATATTACCAATGGAATTCCGAGGGGTCTATCCAGAGCGAAGCTGTTTTCCGTACCATCGGTAAAACACAACCTCCTACTACACTTGCATGAGTATCCTATACCCAAATATATGAGAACTATGCCGTTATGCCCTCACAATGTGCACAAGTGTAATACTAGTCTTTTACGCATTATCGATGTCAAATCTCGATAATACTCTGACTAGGGATATTTAATGATTAAACTTTCGTGGATTGATACTGTCTCATATCATCTCAATCTAGGTACTAATCATAAGGACCTCCTATCATTTATACATCTTGGTGATCTAATCACAAATGATAAAATAGCAATTTCCTTTGTCACATAGTTAATTTTTACAACAACACCATGATCTGTACAAATAGTGACGTTATGGGTCATAACTGTCCAACACACACGGGGTCCTACATTGTGCATTTGCTTATCTATGTATGTGTTGCGTCGTCTATCATGCATCAGGTTCTGTTTATCGTTCGAACGCGTTTACAAACGCTACTCGAACGCGCATTTGTTTTCTTTATTTTATCATGCATCAGGTCTTGTCCCGTTCGAACGTGTTCTCGAACGCTATATGAATGTAAACCTTCTGTTTACCGTTCGAACGCGTTTACAAACGCTACTCGAACGCACATGTATTTTCTTTGTTTTATCATGCATCAGGTCTTGTCCAGTTCGAACGCGTTCTCGAACGCTATCCGAACGCGAACCTTCTATTTACTGTTCGAACGCGTTTACAAACGCTACTAGAACACGCATGTATTTTCTTTGTTTTATCATGCATCAGGTCTGGTCTCGTTCGAACGCGTTCTCGAACGCTATACGAATGCGAACCTTCTGTTTACCGTTCGAACGCATTTTCGAACGCTACACGAACGCACATTTCTGTGTCCTACAGTCTGGCGACTCCAATGGGGATAGAGAATTGGCCCTGAAATAATGTCTTGTATGTTTGTGATTTGTGCTTTAATTAACCGTGTTTACCATGGGTTGAAAGGGGTTTAATCAAAGGCATTGTTAAGGCTAGGTGATGATTTGGTGTCTTCCCTCATTCACTACCTTTCTATAAGGAAAAACTACGAAGGCACCTAGATAATCATCTACTCATAGCCTGTTGTGATGGACTAATTTGGAGGACTCGTTGTTCATTCCTGTCACCAAACGATAAGAGCCTAAGAGGCTTGGGTATTTAAGAGAGTTTGCTCCGCCCTCCCTCTGGAGAATCTAAAATGGGAAATCCATTTGACAGTCAGTCACGCACCATAACTCGTTGGCACGTACCGTAAGGTATAAAAAAGGTGCGCTCACTTGGTCGCTCGAACCCTTGAGTGGGGAGACCTAGTTGTAGGCAATCCTTCACCAGCGAGAGTCTTTGTCCACACTCCTGCAAACCCACACGTAGACCGGAGTTGTATGGCCTATAGCAACTATTTCCTTGTGCTTGTGGACCATCCTCATTTGGATGCAGTTGGACCTCTTGTCAGAAATGCGAACTTATTGGGCCATTTAAACTGGGACGAGTTCGTATCCTATGACAATTGGGCCAAAAGCTTCTGAAATGTCGATGGGTCGCTTTGTAGAAATTATTGCTTTATGCTTGAATGCTTGGGACCATCCTCATTTGGATGCAGTTGGACTTCTTGTCAGAAATGTGAACTTGTTGGGCCATTTAAATTGGGACGAGTTCGTATCCTATGACAATTGGGCCAAAAGTTTCTAAAATGCCGATGGGCCATCCTGTGTTTGGGCCCCTTATCATTTGAAGTTGTTTAACCATGTTATCGCAAAGGTGTAAACCTGTTGGGCCTTTTCAACTGGGACCAGTTTGCACCTCGCGATAATGTGATTGAATGCTTTAAAATGACAAAAGGATAACTTATATACATCGCACGTATCTCATGCATCTCATGCATACACCCATTATGTTAACTCTCTTGTGTCTTAAGAGCCATCATAGATATCCGTTGGGTTAGGGAAAAGGGAAGACTTGTTAAAAGGCCAATAGCAAACATGAGCGAATCAGAGAATGAGGTATCCCGTATGGATCAGTTGGAGACCAATCTCACCAAGGTTACCGAACAGTTACAAGCCTTGACTGCTGCTATGGCTAATATGGATGTGCCCCGTGCTGGGGGAAACTATGAGAATGAGAGGTGTGAAGACCCTCCAACTAGATTGAATGATGATGATATGTTCGAATATGCTGCGGGGAAAATGGCAGGGCCTCAAACTGAACTGCAAAAACTCTGAGATCAGGTAGAGTCGGTTACCCGTAAGCTGAAGGGCAAGTATGAGGACTTGTTGGACTATGAGGTAATGACATTTGAGGAACAGTTGCCAGCTCAGTTTAAAATGCCGAATACAGCCAAGTTTAATGGGAACGGGGACCCAATGGTCCATCTCCGGAAGTATGTCTCTGTTAGGAGTTCCGTGGGCCTGTCAAAATGTCAGGTTCAGAAAATGTTTGGGATGTCACCCGAGGGGGCACCCGTGGTATGGTATCATAGCCTGGAGAGGAAGATCAATGAGGATTGGAGGGAATTGGTGGAGGCCTTCTTGAAACAGTATGTTACAGGTCTAGAGATCGATTTGTCCCTCTGGGACTTAGAAAACACCAAACATAAGACGGAAGAATGCTTCAAAGAGTATGTAGACCGCTGGAGAAGCCAGCTTCTAAAGATGCAGACTCGGCCCTCAGAGAAGGACCAGATCAAGATGATTATCAAGGGTACCAAGCCCTCCATCTATGGCAAGTTAAGGAGGATGACCTCTATGATTACTGATTTTCGACAGTTGAGGGAGACTGTCATGGATATTGAAGAAGAAGAAACTGAGAACAGAAAGTTCTATAGCCTGAATAGGAGGCCCATTGGGGGACCATCAGGTACCAAGCCTGTTGCTGCTGAGATTGCTGCTATCCGGAACCGGCGTTTCTCCAACCTGGGTAGACCTTTGTCTAAGGTACTGGAGAAATTAAAGAGACAGAGACTTCTGAAACCCTTAGAAACCAAACCACTTCCACACCTTCCACCACCGCATCTCAACCTGAACCACTATTTCCATTCCATCAATAGAAGGGCCATGACACTGACAATTGTGCTCGCCTTCGCCATGAAATCCAGGACCTTATAGACTCCAAAAAGATACCCGACCCTGAAACAGAACAGCCTAACACACACAAAAACCCCCTGCCAAATTACCACTTTGTCCCACCACCAACCTATATGATAAACTATAGCCTGCCCGAAAGCCTTGTCCTCAAATCCTTTGACTACCAAGCCTTTTGCCTGGGAATTTGGGATAGCAACAGCGAAGATGAAACAGAACAGTGGAAGAATTTATTGGAAGACTTCTCCAGTAGTGATGAAGAGGAGGTGAGAGGAATGACACGCAGCGGGCGTTTCTACAGTGATACAGCTGAGATGGGTCGAGAAGTGTTGACAAAAGGGAGGGAAGTATCTGAAAATATGGAGAATACTGAGGGGGATGCAGTGTTACGTCAGTTGAGGAAGACACGGGCACATGTCAGCATCTGGGAATTATTGTGTTCGTCTCAGGAGCACAGGCGGGCCATGGTTGAGGCCTTGAGCAAGATAGTGGTGACGGAGGATGCCAACCCCGTGATGTTTTTCGGTTCAGTGCAAAAGGAAGCTTTGCAAGCAATAAATTTTTCTGAGGAGGAACTCCTGGCTGAGGGAAGGAACCATAATAGACCTTTATTCATCAGAGCTGAAGTGAGGGGCAAGAAGACATCTTGTGTGATGGTAGATGATGGCTCGTCCATCAATGTATGCCCATTAAAGGTTTTGGCAGAGCTGGGTATGAAGGCAACGGATCTGGACCCCTCCAGTATGACTATCAAAGCTTATGATGATAGCAAGCGGGGAGTTGAGGGTACCTTTACTGTAGTAGTCAGGGTCGGCCCGATTGAGGATAAAGTTGAGTTCACAGTGCTGGATATCCCGACCACTTTTGCTTTGTTGTTGGGAAGGCCTTGGTTTCAAAAGCTTGGGGGCGCACCCTCCACTCTACATCAGGTTATTAAGTTCCCGTACGGGGGAGAGATTGTCACCATCCGAGCTGAGGTAGATAATGTTGTGGCTGTTTTAGAAATACAACCTTTCACAAGGTTCCAAGTGTCGGCAACTTTTGAGGAGTGAGTGGATCCTAGGGTGGCTAGGATCATGGAAAAGATGAAGTTTGAGCTGGGTCAAGGTTCAATATTGCCGAACTTTAAGGGGCAGACTACCCGGAGAGGGTTGGGATACATGTCTGATGAGGATAAGCCGAGAGCCAAGAAGAAAGAGTTGAAGCTGATGGAATGTTTTGTGAAGGCAACGGGATATCAGGGAGAACCTGAACCGGTAGAAGTCAATGGGATTTTGGTGCCCGGGTTTGAGATCTTTCAGGAGGTTATAAGTGAGAAGCCACTTGCATCAGAAATTGCGAAGAAGGAAGAAGAGAAATGGGAAGAAGAGCTGATGAAGTTGGAGAACCTGACCCTCGAGGAAGAGGAGGAAGACCCAGCTGTGGGAGATGAAGCATCTGTGGAGGATGAAGATGTTTATCTCTCTGATTTATTTGAATGTATTCCTGTATCTGCTAGAAATAAAGACAATCATTTTGCTTACAAATCTGAGTCTCTCCCTTTCAATTTGCACGACTTGAGTATATTTGATATCAGCTCCACAAAAACAAATGCATTTAACCTAGGAAAGCTAGAGAACCCCAAGGAAATTCTAATTGCAAGTGATGTTACCTTTGAGGAGCGGGAGAAATTAGAAGAAGTATTAGCCAAATATGCCAAAGTATTTGATTGGTCCTATGAGGACATGCCTAGAGTAGACAAAAGCATCGCCCAGCATGCCATACCAACTTATCCAAATATGAAGCCGGTGAAACAGAAACTTCGGCGGATGAGACCTGAGTGGGCTGAGAAAATCAGAGAAGAAGTCAAGAAACAGATAGGTGTGGGATTCCTGGAAGTAGTGAAATATCCTGAGTGGTTGGCAAATATTGTGCCAGTGCCGAAGAAAGATGGGAAGGTCAGAATGTGTGTGGATTACAGAGATCTTAACAAGGCTTGCCCGAAAGATGATTTCCCTCTACCTCATATAGATGTGCTAGTTGACAGTGCGGCTTTATCTGCCATGTATTCATTTTCATATGGGTTTTCAGGATACAATCAGGTTCTCATGGATGAAGAAGACGAGCACAAGACTGCCTTTGTCACCGAGTGGGGCACATATTGTTACAAGGTAATGCCGATTGGGCTCATGAATGCAGGAGCTACTTATCAGCGGATGGCCACTACACTATTCCATGACTTGATGCACAAAGAGATTGAAGTATATGTGGATGACATGATGGTGAAATCAGAGACAAGAATCTGGCATATAAAAGCGCTGGAGAAGTTCTTTCAAAGAGTTGACAAATACAACTTGCGGCTGAATCCCAAGAAATGTATGTTTGGGGTAACATTAGGAAAGTTTCTAGGACATACAGTGGGAATGGGAGGAATAGAGGTAGACTCTAAGAAAATCAAAGCAATCACAGAGATGCCAGCACCGAAGACTGAGAAGGAAGTCAGAGCATTCCTCGGGAAAATTCAGTACATCAGTCGGTTCATCGCGAAGTTGACGTCAGTATGTGAGCCTATCTTCAAACTGCTGAAAAAAGATCAGCTAGCGAAATGGAATGAGCAATGTCAAGTAGCCTTCCACAAGATCAGAGAGTACTTGGTAAAGCCTCATGTATTGAAACCTCCGAGACCGGGCAGACCCTTGATATTGTATTTGGCCACAGAATCAGAAGTACTGGGGGCAATGATGGTACAGGTAGATGAGACAAGGGTAGAGCATGCATTCTACTATCTCAGTAAGAAGATGCTTCCGTACGAAGCCCGTTATCAAGAGGTAGAGAAAATCTGTTTGGCAGTGGTATGGGCGTCCAGAAAACTGCGGCATTACTTCCTGTCTTACAAGATCCAGGTGGTAGCCATAGAAAATCCCTTAAAGTATCTACATTCAGTGCCTTCGCTAGTGGGGAAGTTGGGCAGATGGTTAGTGTTGCTGATAGAGTTTGACATTGAGTATCTCACCTCCAATGTAATCAAAGGGCGAGCCGTAGCAAAGTTCCTGGCATTATAACCTATTGAAGGGGATCAGTACAAGTTTGAATTCCCAGATGAAGAGATCCAAGCAATAACAGTTCAAAGATGGAAGATGTATTTCGACGGAGCAGTGAATTGCAAAGGAGCCGGAATTGGGATCATGATAGTGACTCCTGAAGGAGAGACTTTGCCTATGGCTAAAAAGTTGACGTTCGGAGTAACTAACAACATGGCCGAGAACGAAGCATGTGCTTTTGGATTGACTGCATTGATAGCCTTGAAGACTGAGGGCGTGGAGGTCCACGGAGATTCGATGTTAGTAGTCCGATAGATACAATGAGAATGGGAATTGAAGGAAGAACGGTTGAAACCGTACCTTTTTCACCTCAGAAAGTTGGCACAGGCTATCCCCGATTGTAAGTTTCAAAATTTGCCTCGAGAAGAGAATCAGATGGCAGACGCATTAGCTATACTTGCAGCGACTTAGGAAAATCCAAAGAAGTTAGTGATGAGACCATTAGTACTGACAACAGCAAACAGACCTGTTTATGAGATAGAAAGAGTTTTGGAAGTAGAGATCGACGACGGAAAACCTTGGTACCATGATATTAAGTGATACTTGGAACACAGAGAATTCCCAGAATAAGCAAGCAGAAAAGACAGAATAGCCATTCAGAAGTTGGCTTCTCAGTATGTGATTTTGAAAGGAGAATTGTACAAGAGATAGGTAAATGGCATTCAGCTGAAGTGTTTGAGAAAAGAAGAGGCTCAGAGGGCAATGGAAGAAATACATGTCGGGGTATGTGGACCGCATATGAATGGGTTGAATTTGTCTCGTAAGATTGTAAGATAGAGTTTCTACTGGTTGACCATGGAGACAGACTGTACAAAGCTAGTAAAACATTGTCATGATTGTCAAGCACACGGTAATTTGAATAATCTGCCGCACACAGAGTTGCATGGGCTATCAGAGCTGTGGCCTTTCTCAGCTTGGGAATTGATATGATCGGGAAATTATCGATTCGACGAGACCAATGCATCAACATGGACATCGTTTCACAGTAGTGGTAGTAGACTACTTCTCAAAATAGGTGGAAGCCGAGTCATTTCGTAACGTCACAGCAAAGCAGATGGAACATCATATGTCGATATGGGATGCCGCATCATATAGTGACAGATAACGGAGTTCAGTTTCAAGGGGAAACGAATGTAATGCTATAGAAATATGGGATTGGACATCACAAGTCATCACCTGACAGACCGCAAGTAAATGGGACAGTTGAGGCGCCAATAAGACAGTAAAGAAGATAATAGCCAGATGACAGAAAACTAAAGAGATTGGGCTGATAAGCTACCAAGCCCCGTGGGGGTACAGAACATCTGTGAGAACGGAAACAGGAGCCACGCCTTACTCTTTGGTCTACGGAATGGAAGCAGTACTGCCAGTGGAAGTTGAGAACAGTCCATGCGGGTATTAGTAGAAGCAGAGTTATCTGAACAAGAAGGGGTCTCGCAGAGATTTGAACAGTTGGCACTGCTGGATGAGAAGATGATGAAGTTTTTGTATCACATGCAGATATATTAGAAGAGACTAGCCCGAGCATTCAACAAGAAGGTGCGTCCTACTAAGATCAGAAAGGGTGATTTGGTACTTAAGCAGTCGAGGCCGTTGACGATAGACCCAAGAGGAAAGTTCACACCTAACTGGGAAGGACCTTATATAGTGCAGAAAATAATGGGAAATGGGGCAGTGAGACTGTCAGATTTGGAAGGGAACGAGTTCATCGAGCTGATCAACGTGGACAGATTGAAGCAATATTTTGCCTGAGGAAGAGAAGACCCGGCAGAGGACCTAACCCAACAGAATAGGAAATTTATTCATGTATGCATGCATACACGTAATGTATTTTGCAATATTTTGTGTTTATTCTGTTTTGTAATAACAGGTTTCGAAGAAGAAAAAGAGAAAGCAGTAAAAGCAAGCCAACCAGAAGCAACACCAGTACAGTGTCATCAGTTTGAGGATGGAGTGAGGGTGAGGCCCACATCAGTATCAGTTCAGGGTTGAGGCCCACATCAATTTTGGGGATGAGTCCTAGGGTCGAGACCCACATCAGCATCAATATCATATTTGGGGATGAGTCCCGAGGGCGAGGCCCACATCCACGTCATCAGCAGTTTTGGGGATGAGTCACAGGGTCGAGACCCACATCAGTATCAATATCAGATTTAGGGATGAGTCCCGGGGGCGAGGCCCACATCCACGTCATCAGCAGTTTTGGGGATGAGTCCCAAGGTCGAGACCCACATCAGTATCAATATCAGATTTGGGGATGAGTCCTGAGGGTCGTGACCCACATCATCAGTATCAGTTTTGGGGATGTGTCCCAGGGTTGTGACCCACATCATCAGCAGTTTTGGGGATGCGTCCCAGGGTCGTGACCTACATCATCAGCAGTTTTGGGGATGCGTCCCAGGGTCGAGGCCCCCGTTGTCAGTTGCAGTTATCGGGATGCGTCCCAGGGTCGTTGGCCCCCTGCATCATCAGTTTTGGGGATGCGTCCCAGGGTCGTGACCCACATTGTCAGCGGTATTGGGATACGTCCCAGGGTCGAGGCCCCCATTGTTGATTGCAGTTATTGCGATGCATCCAAGGATCGAGGTCCACTGTGTCATCAACTCAGCTCGAAGCAGCAGGCAAGTCAGGTGGCAGCTGGTGAGCCAGGTAAGTAAAAATGCATTGCACAACTTTGATAGGATTGTCATTGTTACATACTGCACAAGTCCCATCAAAGTGGGGGCGACTGTAGGCACTGCATTTTGCATGTAAGTCCCTATGATGAGTTTCATTTGGAGACACTACCTTTTAAGTCACTGAAGTCCCGGGAAACGAATGTCGGAAGGGGAAATTCAGAATAAGTATGTCTTTGAATTCGATTCACATGTTCACTGCTTTCGTTCGTGCTGCGTTCCTGAACACGTTTGAACGCCAAGTAGATTACAAGCGTTCGTGTAGCGTTCGAATCGGCGTTCGAACGGTGTCGGTACTTCTGGTTTTGTTGCTAGCCTCACGACCCAAGCCCAATTATCCCACCAAAACCCACCCAAAATAATTAAAATATTTAAAACACATGTCATAAATTAAAATAATATCCTCCCTAAATTAAATAATTCACATACCTAAATGAAACAAATCAAATATATGATATTCCTAATTAAGACAAATTATATCCCCAATTAACTAGATATTTTCCTTGTGAGACACTAATTAGGAGATGCCACTCATGATTACATTGATTCCTTTCCTATTCAAACAAAGAAAACCATAGCATTTGCCTATAAAAGAAACACAAATCCAACCTCACACGCTAGCACATACATACAAATCACAAAAAATTCTGCGAAGCATTATCACCCAAAACTCTACTAGCATTCACGCCTAAGACAAGAACCAACAAACAAACAATTATCCTTCTCCTCTCTCTGCATTTCCGAACACTCATCCATCAAACCCCCTCCATTGCCGCATAAACAACCACCAAAACACAACTCTAGACAGCCCCTACATCACCAAAAAATCATCCCAAACAGTGGCCTATATTACCTAAAACAATGAATAAAAATTGCACTCCTTAAATAACCGCACGAAACAACAGCAAAATGGAGTAAAAACAGCAGCCCCAAGCAGCGAAACAGCGAAAGGAAGTAGTGGACCAGTGAACTGGAGGTGTTGCGGAGCATCAATCCTTCTGACGGCCGTGTAACGCACATCTGAGAGACGATTTCAAAAGATTAGACCTCATGGAACTTTTCCTATTTACTTTCATTCATCTCTTAATTGTTTTATTTATTTTCTTCGCATGAGAGTCGTTTGTGGATGCATGTTGTGGCCTTTGAATGGATGGGAAAATATGTCGTCTCTTGTTGTATATAGGATGGAAACCCAGACGTAAATTCCGTAGCCGAATCCGAATGGACGGTACTGCGGTCTGTACTTGGGAAACAACTCCACATACCACTTGAGCAAACGGCACATGTTTCACTTTGCTTTTTGTATCTTGTTTGTTTGTTATTCGTATTTTATCATTTCGCCATTTACTTTACGTACGTTGTGTGTTTATGTGTTGATGATATAGTGCATATGGGCTTAGTATGTTGGTCTAAAGGTTCTCTATTTAAGGGAAGAAAAGTCTAAAAGGCTACCTTTACGACAATACTTTGCCGCGCCGGACGAAGTGTGTTTGATTGAATGTGAGATATGTTCAATCGAGTATACGAAGTCCTATATTGTTGTCTTTATTTTATATGCATTGTGATGTAATGCGCATGGGATTACTATGTTGGTCTAAAGGTTCTCTATTTGATGGAAGAAAAGTCCAAAAGGCTACCTTTACGACAATACTTTGCCGCGCCGAACGAAGTGTGTTTGATTGAATGCGAGATATGTTTAATATGATATACGGAATTCCATATTATTGTCTCATTCATTTGTATGTATTGTAATATAATGTGCATGGGCTAACTAGGGTGGATTAAAGGTCCTCTATTCGAGGAAAATGCCTGAAGGCTACCTTTACCACGATGTTTTGCCGCGCTTTTTATTATGTCATTTACCCTTTGCATATCATTGATTTATTTACGCATGCATTACATTCTAGTGCGCATGGGCTAACTAGGGTGGATTAAAGGTCCTCTATTCGAGGGAAAATGCCTAAAGGCTACCTTTACCATGATGTTTTGCCGCGCCGGACGAGGTACACCCGATTGAATGGGAATGAGTTCAATCGGGCACACGGGGTCCTACATTGTGCATTTGTTTATCTATGTATATGTTGCGTCGTCTATTATGCATCATGTTCTGTTTACCGTTCGAACGCGTTTACAAACGCTACTCGAACGCGCATGTGTTTTCTTTTTTTTATCATGCATCAGATCTTGTCCCGTTCGAACGCATTCTCGAACGCTATACGAACGCGAACCTTCTGATGAGTGGTATTTATATCACTATTTCCCACTCATTTAACCTGATACTTTGTATAGTTTTTTGGGTTTTGTGAACGTTTTGATGTGTTTTATTGTTATCTTGCAGATAAATAAAGTTTGGAAAGCATTGGAAGCAATTTGGGGCCAAAATAGAGAAAAAATGACAAAATGGGCATTTTCGTAATTTCCAGCGTCGCGACGCCAAGTCCTTCAGCGTCACGACGCCTAAATTACGCCGGCCATGCTAACGTTCGCCGAGGGACACGTGTCAGAATCTGAGAAATTGGACTTGATAACGTGCGTCGGATCTTGCTAACGTGCGTCGACCTTGTTAACGTGCGCCGTGTCACGTGTCATCATCATAGAAGATCTACTAAAATACGCCGAGTGCCACGTGTCGAAATCTCATTGGACCAAAGCAAGCGCGTGCCATGTGTCAATTTCTCATTGGACCGAATCACCGGCGAATCACATGCTGCCACGTGTTAATCTCTCATTGGACCAATCCTAAGCGCGTGCCACGTGTCAGATTCTCATTGGACCGAAAGCTCAGCCAATCACCGTGTGCCACGTGTCGTCTTCTCATTACACCACCTTCACCGCGTGCCACGTGTCACCACATAATTATACTGATATAATCCGCGTGGTCAACCCGTGTTGACCGAAGACGCATCTTGGCATCACGACGCCAGGGCCTTTGGCGTCGCGACGCCGGTTCCAGAAAATATCTATAAATTCAGGTCTTCACTACTTCATTTGGTGTGCTTTCCTTGGGATTTTTTCCCTGATTTCATAGGAAGCATCTAGTTTTTGTAATATTAAAATTATGTATTTTTATTTTTAGTTTTTATTACAGCTTTTTATTTATTTACTTTATGTTTTGTAGTTAAATTTTCGCTGGGGTAAAAGGTGAAACCTTTAATATAATTATCTAGGTAAATCTCACTTAATTATAATTTATAAATTATAATTTAACTGGATTAATTAATGTCAGACTTTATTACCGCCTATATGGTCGGGTTAAATATAAATTACTTTACCGCCTATATGGCTGGTCTTTATGAGACAGATAATTACCCGCCTATATGGCTGGTGTAATTGGACTAAATGGATTACCGCCTATATGGCTGGTTTTAAATATTTAACATTATTAATTCCTGAGAAAGCAGAACAGAAAATAATTTATATTTTATAATAAGTGAGACTCCTAGATAAGAAATATTAAATGTGGATCATCTAACCCCAGCATTTTGTTTTTATTCTAGGGAGGTGATGAAACATAATATTACTATGCTTAATAATTGATTTAATTATTATGGGTAATTTTTTAGTTTGTTTATTGAGTCTTAAGTTTAATGCTTCTTGTTGTCTGATCACCAATAAGATTGATCTGGTAAATCTAAAATGAACTAGACTTAGGGATTTTAGGTTTCAGCCTTAGATTCAATAGCTCACGATCTTCCTTGAGGATAGATAACCCTTTAATAGATTTCCTTACAAGATAGGAATATACCTGTCGGGCGGGGGTAGCCATAATTGGAACTTAATCTTAAGAATCCAGGTAATTTGGTTGACATAGACATATGGTTCAACTAGGTTATACTGGGTTTTTTTGTCTGACCATCGACATAGGCTTTTGCATATTTTCGTGTTCCAGGTTAGCAAACAGATTTATTAAACATAGATAAGAGAATCAATTCATCTTTATAATAATATTGTGTGGAGTCACTACCCTAGATACTTGACTCTTTTCTTTTATTTTCCTTAGTATTTTCTTTTGAGTATGTTTTTATTTTATTTTGCAAAACCACATTCAACCTGCCAAAAGCAATCAATTTCCTTCTCCCAATAATTAGATACCTGTAAATAAATAGTATCAACAATTAATAACAATAGTAGGAATTAAGTCCTCATGGGATCGATATTTTTATACTACTTGAACGATACGTACGCTTGTGTTATACGTGTGTGTTTACGCCGGTCAAGTTTTTGGCACCGTTACCGGGGACTTATTTTTCTTGAGTTATTAATTTTGAAGTTATCTAATTTACTTGTATCTAATTTTCTTTATTTTTATCTTTAATTTTTATTTCTTTCTTTTGTTTTCAGGTGATTGAAAAATGGAACATTATTGGGAGATTGAAAGATTTCGAGCTTTACTAGAAGAAGATACACCCCAAATCTGGGAGCAACAGTCCGATTTTCTGAGGCCTGTTGTCCATCCCAACAATTATCACTGGATGCCAGAACCAAGCAATGCTACATTTGCTCAACACAACGAAATGGGGAGATGTGTAATTTGTAATTGTAACCACCCGAGCGATCAATGTATATATATTTTAGAGTAGCAGAATTATTGGAATCATTCAAGGTACGAAGAGACATCACATTTTCCATCTTATCCACCATCCACCTATGATTTTCATTAAGAACCAGAACCATCAGAGGTAGATCAGATACTTCACATGCTCAAAGATTGGTTCAAAGAACGGGAAGCTCAATTTGATGCACAATTTCAGAGTCAAACAGAATCCATACAGAGAATGACAGATCAGATCAAACAATTAACAGAAAACCAAAACTTCATACCTCAAGAAGCATTTTCAGAAGACACTGATGAAGCCTTCAAGTACCAAGCATTTCATTATGACACTTTAGCAGAAGAGGAGGCCGAGAAGTATCAAAAATCAGAGGTATCAGTTCAGGAGCTCGAACCGGCAAAGTCTCAATTTGATTTTTATTATTCTGACTCTGACGAAGATGAAACTAAGTTGTTTGTACCAATTGTATCAACACTTGAGGATGGAATTTTGTGTCCTCAAAATGAAGATCTTGGAGCGTCCATTGCACAAATGTTTGAAGAAGATCTACCTGAGCCAATCATTTCACCCAGATCAGAGGATGAAGACCTAAAATTTGACATTTCTTTACATCCTCAGGTTGATAATTTTGAAGCATGCATTTCACAGATGACAGATGAAGAGTTGAATGCAGAAATTTTCAAATACATCTGTGAAGAAAAGGTGGAGCAAAAAGCAGAACAAATGGAGGAGCAATTGTCAGACCAAATTGAAGATCCAGGGAATTCAGGCAAAACATCACTGTTTTGGGGAGTACAAATCAAAGATATCACCCAGAAGCTTGACAGAATGGAACTTCCATTCAAGGTCAAACACCATACGAGACCTCCTGATTTTCTTTCTTTCTTTTCAGGAACCAATAGAGCGACAAAGAATAAAAAGGTGGCACAAGCACTGAATGGGACAAAATTCTTTTTGCCCCTTTACCGTTGGAAGAGACCCTTCAAAAGCAACGCTCATGGGATTGTTTTTAATCGGACGTCCAAAACTACGCTGAAACCTCATTGACAAATGAATTTCAGTCACTTCTGGCTGAAGACGAAAAATTTAGCGCTAGCAGGGAGGCAACCCATGCAATTTGTTGTAATTTGTTTTTTTGTGTGAACTTTTTAATTTTGTGTGTTAGTTTTGCAGGAAAAATAAAAAAGGAATTTTTCAGGACAAAGCAAGCCAGTGCAAGCGGGATTTTCAAAAAATAAAAATTTGACAAAATCACGAAGATGTAAAGTCAAGGATTCAGCTCTTGAGACGAGTCCCAGTGGATTTATCTGTCGAAAGACTTGGTTTTGCCAAAAAAAAATTACATAGCGTCGCGACGCAAGGCCAATTTCAGCGTCGCGGTGCTGGATCGATTACAGGTCTAAAACGGGCAGTCACCGAGACAGATCTCACTCATCCTCCTTCTTCAACATTTCACCATTTTCTCTCAACACCACTAAGAAACACCACTACCGAGCCTCCAATCCCACGACCGAGAAGCCACTGAGCCATCACCGAGCCACCCACTGCTGAAATCAGTCATAACCGAACCACCGAAGAGCTTTCACCGAGACCGACTAGCCACTGTAGAGCATCACTAGCCAACACCAACGGCCACCGAGCCTTTGCCAAGACCTTCACCACCGTGACCAAGCCGAGCAGTACTGAGTCCCAACCGAAATCAGAAACTGAGACCCATCTCAGTCAAACCAACCCATCGCCAAAACCCGAACCACCAACACAAGCAAACCAGAAACCAAGAGCTGCCACTACCGAGCCATCACCGAAATCAGCCACTTCCGAGACTCAACTGAAAGTCACTGCCGAGGCCAAAAGCCGAACCACCACTGCCGAGATCCACCAAGATCCAATAGAGGCACCCACTGCTGAGCCCAAAACCGAAGAAGCATAGGTCCGAATTTTAAATTATTAACATTGAAAATTGGAAGAAAATTTGGTAATTTGTGTGGTATTGGGAGTGTTGGATTCGATTGATTGGACTTTGGAAGTGTTGAAATTGATTGAATTCGTAGATTTCGAGGGCGAATGATGTTGTGTGGTGATAGTTTTATGGTGAATTTTGGGGAAATTTTGAGTTTTTAGAGGTGATTCTGCCGAAATTTTTACTAAAATAAATGGTCAAATAGCGATCGTGGTAAGAAGCGTAAATTGGACATAGATCTTAATCGGTAATTTTTCCTGTAAAATTTCAGCTAACCAGGTACTATCTTCTAAACTCTTCTTATACTGTTTAAGACATTGGGGACAATGTCTCATTTAGGTTTTGGGGAGGGAATTAGTTGATTAGTATCTTCTTTTTAGTTGTGTGTTATTTTTATTTTTAGTTCAAAATTTTTCGAAAAATACAAAAAAAAATTGAAAAATTTTCAAAAATTACAAAAATACTTTGCGTTTTTGTGTTTTTATTTTGACTAAAAAGGTGAAATTGGTAAGAGATACTTGAGTAAGGAGTTTCCACTCCTGAGACGTATCTCAAACCTATTTCGAAACAAGTCAATTTTTGTTTATTTCCTTTTGAATTATTTAATTTGTGAATTCTCCATAATACTGATTAAAATGGATCTTCATATGCTCAGTTGACAGGTATTATCAACATGCATAGTAATATACGAACATGAACTGTAATTGAAAAGTTTGTAATATTCAGTGCTATAGTTTAATTGGAGGAAGCATCTCAAAAAGCAATGGAGTAAAAAAAATAAAAAATATGAGATCCGAGTTATTAAGTCTGTAAGGGTGTTTTAACACCTAGTGCCCTAAAACCAATTGGTTTGGGAGTAACTGGCCCAAAGCTCGCTACATGGATCAAAGATGCTGCAAAAATATATATATCTGAAGTTTGAATAATTAAGTCCGTAGGGGTGTCTTAACACTTGGTGCCCTAAAGCCAACTGGTTTGGGAGTCACCGACCCAACACTCGCTACATAGATGGAAGATATTGTATATAAATAAAAAAAAATCAAAAATCAAAGAAAAAAATCAGAAAAATGAGAAAAATTATTCCATTGCTACAAAAAGGTGTGAAATCTGATAGAACTTTAGGACAAAAATATTACTCTCTTATCAACTACACTTGTGACTGTAGTGGGAAAAAATGAGTTGATTAATATTTTGTTGGTTGTGTATATGAAGAATGATAAATATAATCGGAGAATTTACTTATTCTGTAATTTAGAAAGAAAGAAAACATCTAGTAACTTGGAGTAGAAGTTTCACCTATTTAGTCACTAACTTCTTTATTCTCTTTTCGCTTGTCTTTTTTCTTTTGTGTGCATTAGTTTCACTACCTTCTTACTTTTGTAAAATATTTGTGGGTATCATTGCTGTAAACCCTCACGAGACTACAACTCGTCCACTAGGGACACCTAGGGGTTTAAAGGCTTGTTGCATATGCTAAATGCAACCGTGATCCCTACGAAAGTGGCATAGTTTAAATTTGTTTATGTTATTTTTATTTTGTGTTTTGCTCGAGGACTAGCAAAATGTTAGGTTTTGGGGTGTGATGAGTGGTATTTATATCACTATTTCCCACTCATTTAACACGATATTTTGTATAGTTTTTCGGGTTTTGTGAACGTTTTGATATGTTTTATTGGTATTTTGCAGATAAGTAAAGTTTGGACAGCATTGGAAGCAATTTGGGGCCAAAATAGAGAAAAAAAATGACAAAATGGGCATTTTCATAATTTCCAGCGTCGCGATGCCTAAAGTGCACCGGCCATGCTAACGTGCGCCGAGGGACACGTGTCAGAATCTGAGAAATTTGACTTGCTAACGTGCGCCAGATCTTGCTAACGTGCGCCGACCTTGCTAACGTGCGTCGTGCCACGTGTCATAATCACAGAAGATCTGCTAAAATGCGCCGGCTGCCACGTGTCGAAATCTCATTGGACCAAAGCAAGCGCGTGCGACGTGTCGAGTTCTCATTGGACCGAATCACCGGCGAATCACATACTGCCACGTGTTAATCTCTCATTGGACCAATCCTAAGCGCGTGCCACGTGTCAGATTCTCATTAGACCGAAAGCTCAGCCAATCACCGTGTGCCATGTGTCGTCTTCTCATTGCACCACATTCACCGCGTGCCACGTGTCACCACATGATTGTGCCGACAGAATCCGCGTGGTCAACCCGTGTTGACCGAAGACGCGTCTTGGCGTCGCGATGCCAGGGCCTTTGGCGTCGCGATGCCAGGGCCTTTGGCGTCGCGACACCGGTTCCAGAAAATGTCTATAAATTCAGGTCTTCACTACTTCATTTGGTGTGCTTTCCTTGGGATTTTTTCCCTGATTTCATAGGAAGCATCTAGTTTTTGTAATATTAAAATTATGTATTTTTATTTTTAGTTTTTATTACAGCTTTTTATTTATTTACTTTATGTTTTGTAGTTAAATTTCCGCTGGGGTAAAAGGTGAAACCTTTAATATAATTATCTAGGTAAATCTCACTTAATTATAATTTATAAATTATAATTTAACTGGATTAATTAATGTCAGACTTTATTACCGCCTATATGGTCGGGTTAAATATAAATTACTTTACCGCCTATATGGCTGGTCTTTATGTGACAGATAATTACTGCCTATATGGCTGGTGTAATTGGACTAAATGGATTACCGCCTATATGGCTGGTTGTAAATGTTTAACATTATTAATTGTTGAGAAAGCAGAACAGAAAATAATTTATATTTTATAATAAGTGAGACTCCTAGATAAGAAATATTAAATGTGGATCCTCTAACCCCCAGCATTTTATTTTTATTCTAGGGAGGTGATGAAACACAATATTACTAGGCTTAATAATTGATTTAATTATTATGGGTAATTTTTTAGTTTGTTTATTGAGTCTTAAGTTTAATGCTTCTTGTTGTCTGATCACCAATAAGATTGATCTGGTAAATCTAAAATGAACTAGACATAGGGATTTTAGGTTTCAGCCTTAGATTCAATAGCTCACGATCTTCCTTGAGGATAGATAACCCTTTAATAGATTTCCTTACAAGATAGGAATATACCTGTCGGGCGGGGGTAGCCATAATTGGAACTTAATCTTAATGAATCCAGGTAATTTGGTTGACATAGACATATGGTATAATTAGGTTATACTGGGTATTTGAGTCTGACCATCGACAGAGGCTTTTGCATATTTTCGTGTTCCAGGTTAGCAAACTGATTTATTATACATAGATAAGAGAATCAATTCATCTTTATAATAATATTGTGTGGAGTCACGACCCTAGATACTTGAGTCTTTTCTTTTATTTTCCTTAGTATTTTCTTTTGAGTCTGTTTTTATTTTATTTTGCAAAACCACATTCAACCTACCAAAAGCAATCAATTCCATTCTCCCTATAATTAGATACCTGTAAATAAATAGTATCAACAATTAATAACAACAGTAGGAATTACGTCCTCGTGGGATCGATATTTTTATACTACTTGAACGATACGTACGCTTGCGTTATACGTGTGTGTTTACGCCGGTCACCTTCTGTTTACCGTTCGAACGCGTTTACAAACGCTACTCGAACGCGCATGTATTTTCTTTATTTAATCATTCATCAGGTCTTGTCTCATTCAAACGTGTTCTCGAACGCTATACGATCACGAACCTTCTGTTTATCATTCGAACACTTTTACAAACGCTACTCGAATGCGCATGTATTTTCTTTGTTTTATCATGCATCAGGTCTGGTCCCATTCGAATGCGTTCTCGAACGCTATACGAACGCGAACCTTCTGTTTACCGTTCGAACGTGTTTTCGTACGCTTCACGAATGCACATACACTGAACGGATTCCTTTTCATTTCATGCATGATTGCTTCTTGGGTGATTTCTCTTGCATTATGTAATTAATTATATCATTCCATCATTGACACTTTTACTATTATCATCTATTTGTATTCCCGCATTTATCTATTTGATGTGTTCGTGAGATTGTGTTCAAGCATGATTAGGTCGTTAGTATGTTACTTGTTTCTTAAGCATGATTTAGCCATTAGTACGTTATTCCTCTATGCATGATTTGGTTATCTTCTTTCGCAATAGGCGTTCAATTTACGTTTATGTTTAGGTTGTTATTTATTTTTCGTGTTTGATGATTCAACATGTTCATGAGATTATTGTGTGATATCGTATGTTTGCCGTTATGATGATTTATTTTATACATGCGAACTTAGGAATATATTATCCTTGGAATTATATGTTGCTTAGGCTTGGTTAAATTATTGCACAAATCATATCATTATAAGTGGCATAAGTAAGGGACCATTCCGAACCCAACGGTTTGAGGTCTTCTCTTACGAGGGGTGAGTGCGGCCTTAAATCATTTTCCAGTTCACATTGGGTGGCGACTCCATGTTATTTCTCCGGTTTAGTTCCCTCGTGGGCTATTCCGTACTCCCGACCGGGCTGTGAGCCTAGAACAGCGTCGCCGATTTCTGTGTCCTACACCTATCACATTTGTATGATCTCTTTATGTGCTAGCAAAGGAAAATTTTGCAACAAAAATTTCCTTGTTACTTCTTACAACTCTCGGCCAAGCAAGATGATGGAGAGGGAGAGATGCATTTTTCGGTCTTTGAGAGAGAGGGAAGGAATGAATGTGTTGTGTGCTTGATTTCAAAAATCAATTACCATTTACCAATTTTCAAAAGTTGGTGAAATGTCCATCACTTTTGACACTTGTGTAAGAAACAAGTTATCTACACATCACAATAACTTCCATCACAAAATGTGATGTGAAAGACAAGTGATGTGACTTATGATGTGACATGTGGGCCCCACTTAATTTAAAATCCGAGTGGGCCCGCAAACACATTCCGGGCTCAGGTTCGTTAATTCTGAATTAACGAATTTTCTGTTGCGACGTAATTAAATCAAATTTAATTAAATAATTATGCCTAGCAAAATTACTATTCACATCGCTCGCGAATTAATTCTAAACTAATTCGTTTGCCCGAATTAAAATCCAATTTTAATTCCGTTATAAAATCTAATTTCATTTATTATATCGAATATATTATTTTAATCGATTAATTCCAAATTAATCGTTCTCTCTCTTTTAATTAAATTTCATCCCAGATAAAATTCTCCGTAATTAATCCTAGATTAATTTTCTCTCTTATAATTAATCCTAGATTAATTATGTTCGAGTCATACGTCATCGGTGAATTTTCGAGAAGCGACCCATGAGATCCCTGGATATGTTGGCAGTAAATCTGGTCGTCGGATTATCCGAACACGTGCGTATCTAGTACCACGTTCTTACCGATTTACAAGACATGGTTGGCTTCTAGCAAAGCACCGTGCCTACCCATTTCTCCATAAATATTATTTAAGGAATATATAATCTATGTCAGGTGTAGTATACGTAGTATTGCGTATTACGATCTAGTATCGAATGTCACATGCTAGGCCTGGGGCTGGAATTGTGTCTGCCCCGTACGAAGCATATATCGGATCTCTGGTAACTAGTCTCTATAATCGGATAATCATGACCTAGTCATATTATCCCGATGACTGCAGTACATAAGAGTACTAGTTCCGTATCCTACGTGATCATCATCTCCATATGACTGGAGTGATACTTCCATCTTGACATCACACCCAATACACTACGATTCTCAGTATACCCAGAAGAGGTGTACACAGAACCTGTTAAAGCCCTGGACGACCAAGACCAAAGTATACTGATTGTCGCAAGTATTAGCCATGCAAGTCTCAGGTTAAGACCAAATACACCTACCCTGATTCAGACTCCCATAGATACATAGTCAAACTACCAATGGGATTCCGAGGGGTCTATCCAGAGCGAAGCTGTTTCCGTACCATCGGTAAACACAACCTCCTATCACACTTGTATAAGTATCAAATACTTAAATATATGAGAACTATGTTGTTAGCTCCCACAATGCGCACAAGTGCAATACTAGTCTATTCCACATTATCGATGTCTAGTCTCGATAATACTACGACTAGGGATATTTAATGATTAAACCTTAGTGGATTAATACTGTCTCATATCTTATTAATCTGACACTAATCATATGGACTTTTATCATTTATATATCCCGGTAATCTAATTACAAATGATAAAAGAGCAATTTCCTTTGTCACATAGTTAATTTGTACAACAACATCATGTTCTGTACAAATAGTGATGCTAGGGGTCATAATTGTCCAACAATTCTATGTTTCCTAAGCACAACTCAGATAGCCTACGATGAAGGGATTGTTAAACATATGTGATGACCTAGACTTACATAGTTCAGAAAGGTCGTTCATGGTCTTCGCGAATTCAGAATTGGCTTAATTACGTACATATTATTTAGGCTTATATAACGAACATGTCTGAACTTAGAGAGTCCCAATATGAAGTGTACTCGTTGCACTTGGGTAGCCGATTAATTTTGATAAAAGATAATATTCGATATTATAATTATCAACAAAAATAATCAAGTGTTATTGGATAACATTGATTATTTACTTTGACCTAATTGAATTAATTGGATTAATTCAATAATTGCACAAGGGCTTAATTATAAAATCATAATTATCTCAACCATTTGAGGATATTATGGTAATTGTAAGTATGTAATAATAGGTGGTTTTGGCTTGATTTATTTGGATTAAATCAAGGTGGCAAACATTTAACTAATCCATTTCCTAATCATTGGCTTGATTTAATTGGATTAAATTAAAGTGGGAGACAATGGAGATTAGTCACACCTAAATATACATATTTGGACAAATTAGATTAAGCACACTTAGAAGTTGATTAAAACTTTTATTAATTAAAAATTGCCTAAGTTTTGGTATAAATAGCAAGCTTTATGAAGGTTTTA
Source organism: Zanthoxylum bungeanum (assembly GCA_019454045.1). Lineage (NCBI taxonomy): Eukaryota > Viridiplantae > Streptophyta > Magnoliopsida > Sapindales > Rutaceae > Zanthoxylum > Zanthoxylum bungeanum. Next base: position 68,177 of record SKCR01037377.1, on the reverse strand, counting down.
ATTACAAGAAAATTAATAAGCATAAGCAAATTCTTAGAAAGATTAGCCTAAGTTAGAGAAGTGTTTAGAGAAGCTTGTGAGGTGTCTACAACATTTCATCTAGGAGAAATCAAGATTGGATCTTGAAGTGAAGCTTGGAAGCATTGGAAACAAGATTGGATCTTGAAGTCAAGCTTGCACACCTTGGAGGTTCTCCAACAATTTCAAAAAAAGAGAGGTAGATTGGATCTTGCATCAAGCTTACTAGGTCAAGTTTGTTCTTCTCCTAAGCTATGTTTATTTGTGTATTAGATGCATGATCACATAGCTTAATGTTGAATAAGGCTAATCAATTGTGTTAGGATACTTTAGAAGTATAAACACAACATGCTTACAATTTAGGTCAAAGATGTTCATGTTGGATATGGAACAATTAATAAGAGTTTGGAACTCTAGATTAAAGCTTAGAGATATGACTACCATTCTAGATTCACTTAACCACCTTTAGGTGAACTGAATTATTCATGAGACATTTCTAATTGGGATTCTAAAATGGTTTGTGTATTGGATTCAAAATTTACGTAAATGCGTATTTAGAATAAATTTATATTTTTGGAAAAATATTTGATATTTTGAAAAACTTGATTTTTATTCTATAACATGTGTTGATGTTGGTTTTGAAATTAAAAATTAATTTTGGGTGTTTTTAAAGTGTTTAGGAAAACCGGAAATAATTAGGGTAAAATACCCTAATTGCTTCAGCTCACTAGAAAGTGAGCTGAATCATTTGAAACTGTAGCACGCGCGTAAGCGCACTGCGCACGAGAATTTTGTTTTGCTTCGTTTTTGAGTTTCCGGACTCCGATTCAGCCCTGGGTTTTTCCTATATACTCGTAATGGAATACAGTATTTCATTAAATGATTTAAAATTACACCCATACTTGATATCCATGGGTTAGACCCATTTCCGCTGCTCGGGGCACCGATCCGACCTTAGGGGTTCCACAACTGCTCCAACAGAATTGACGTGAATCAGTTAATGTCTCGAGATTCTTGACTGACATTAAGAAAACCTCATTAGGTATTTATTTATCTGAAAATGACGTTTCTTGACTTTAATGACATTTAGAGGTAATGTGTCTGACACAATTTGCTAATCATTTATTTGCAATTGTTATGAATAGTTGAAGGTAAATTATAAAGCTAAAGAAAGAAGATGTGTATAGTTGTGTATTGAGAATATCGATTCTCACAATACGACAATTATAGGTATTGGATACCAGATCTCCTGTCTAGTTATATAAAATATTGTTTAATAATTGTTTTGATATTTGATATCAGAACTTGCGACTATTGGATAGTTACTTGTTCTTTATAAACAGTGAAAGATAAACATTAAGAAAAATATTCGGTTAACTAAATAACTTAGAACAGTGCTTTGTGAGATTTTATCACATAAGCATTCGATGTTTATTCTGTATGGCAAAGGATGGTCTGATACGAGATCACATCATATATCCTTATCCATTAATGAATATTGTATTCAGGATGTGATTAAATCTTATTTAACCAATGATCGTCGTTGGACCACAAGATTTAGTAAACTAATAAATTATATGTATGTAGTTTAATGAATTAGAAATTACCTTGGACAGTTTTCTTTAACTCGTAACTTACTTAATGAATTATCATGACTTAGTTACGTATTTCTAAAAGAACACATATTGAACGTCTTGAACGGTTCGAGAACTTTTAATATGTTTCTGATGAAACTCGGATAGAATATTTTAAATGGTTCAAAGATTTTCGATCTGATGTTTTGAAAACTATATCTTTAAAATTCATCATGAGTCTTTGAATTGTTCAAAGATGTTTGATGCGATCAAACATGTGAATTTATGGCAATTAGTTCTAAGATTATTCAACGAATGCGATTCTTGCTGAATATTATTCTTCTACGATTCCATCGTGATGGAATTGGTCAGTGGGAGAAATCGAATTTTATATGATTTGGTTAGTTTGATATTGAGTGTTACCGAATTAGTTTCAATACTCTTAGGGATATGCTCCGGTAACACTAATTCATCATTTTAATTAAGGTTCTATTTGTTTCTATAGTTATATATATGATATGTATAAGTAGAAAATCGGAATCTTTAAAAGTTTGAGATTTGAATCTTTCTTTTGTATAATGGTTATATAATTGAAAGTACTTGCGCCTCGGAGGTACGAGTAAAAGTTTATCATTTATTTATTTAATAGAATATTGTATTCTATTTGATAGAATATCTTTTCTACGATTCCGAGTAATAAAATTATTTTATTACTTGGTGTGTAACATCGGATGTTGACCGCTGTAGAAAAGACTTGACTTATTGAAGTCAAATGTGAGAGTGATAAACTATAAATGGAACTACATAATTAATCAGATGAAAAGACCCTTAGACAGCTTCTATATAAGTCCAATAGGATGTCGGAATCATTTGTGAATTATTTGATACTTAATGGTTCTGTTATTTTCTCATCGAAGAAAATTATCCAATAACTTGCAGAGGGAGCGATATTTGATATCGATCTCATAATTTAGCATTAAACCATAAATCTAAGATTGTTCATAGCTTACTACGATCAAGTTTGGAACTTGATTGAGCTTGCGTTATGAATCGTTCATAAATTGTGCAAATGGTTTGCACATCAAAAGCAAAGTGAGCTTATTAAAGGTTTGACCTTTATAGTATGACAGTGAGAAATGTTATACTCAATAATCTATTGTAGATTCTGAGGAAACTTGTCTCTAGTCACACTAATTGAATGATTAAAGATCCGTAGTTAATGTTGATATTAAACTATGTATTTTAGCTAGGAATACAAAGTGGTGTTCCTGAATGGTTTCTTCGAATAAAAGATCCATTGTGATTTCTTTGTTTGAAGAGTTCATTCTAGAATGGCTATGGAGTTTGTATTACGCTAAGATCACAGTTTGATATACAAGCTTATGGAGCCTATTGTAGACTCAAGTGAACTTTTTAAAAAAATTTGGTCTCTAATTTTGATTATAGTCAGATTGTCTGATTTTATCAAAGCATAGAGAATACATATTTGATAGCAGGGTCAGTGGGAGCGTACAATTTTATTTCTAGTATTATATATTCTAACGACATTATCATTATTAATGTAATAATGAGATGTTTGTGAGATAAAAGATTTACCTAAGTCTTATTTTCTCCATGAAAACAGTGGGAGTAGACTCTGTCATATTTGATATAAAGTTTCATATATGATATAAAATAAGAGACTTGTGAGATACTCCTATTAGTCGTGCATTAGATATTTGTTCGTACGGGGCAGACACAATTCCAGCCCCAGGCCTAGCACGTGATCATCTGATACTGGATCGACATACGCAATACTACGTATACTACGCCTGATATAGATCGCTTATTCTAGTAAGCATGTTTCTGGAGAATTGGGTAGGCATGGCGCTTTGCTAGAAGCCAACCTTGTCTTTTAAATCGGTATAAACGTAGTACTTGGTACTTACGTGTTCGGATAGTCCGACAACCGTATTTACTGCCAACATATCAGGGGATCTCATGGGTCGCTTCCTGAAGATTCACCGATGACGTATGACTCGCACTTTAATTAATCTGGGATTAATTAGATGAGAGAGAAAATTAATCTGGGATTAATTACGGAGATATTTTATCTGGGATAAAATATCATTTAAAGAGAGAAAACGATTAATTTGGAATTAATCAATAAATTAATATATTCGATATATTAAACGAAATTGGATTTCGACACGGAATTGAAATTAGATTTTAATTCAGGCGAACGAATTAATTTAGAATTAATTCGTTAGCGACGTGAATAGTAATTATGCTAGGCATGATTATTTAATTAAATTAGATTTAATTACGTCGCAATGGAAAATTCGTTAATTTGGAAATAGCGAACCTGAGCCGGGGATTATTTGTGAGCGCATTCGCATTTCGAATTCGAGTGCGGCATGCAAGTCAAATCAAGCGTCAAATCGCTAGTCGCATCTAGCGTCACATCATTCGTCAATCAAGTGATGAATGTCTTTCACTTTGAGTGATTGACACCAGTCACTATTTGTGGGTTTCTATTAAGTCCCAATGATCATTTTAAAGCAATGAAACAAGTATGAATACTCAAAGAAGTATGGCGGAATCATACTCACAATGAACGGATTGGATGCTACGAAGAACAAAAACTCCATTTCTGCCCACTGTCAAGCTCACGGCAGTCCACTTTTTGTCCTCCTCCAAAATTGGTCATGGTCCTCCATTGATGTCTTCAAGCTCCAAGCTTCCAAAATGGATTCCAAGCTCACGAAATTACTGCCCTATCACCTTGGTATGTCTCCTAGAGTGTGCTAGCACTTTGATTTTGCAACAAAATTGCCTCTTCTCTTCCTTGTGTTTCACGGTAATGAACCAGAAAAAGAAGAACAAGAATCGGTCCAAGACCGAGAGAGAAAGATGAGGGAAAACGAAAGAGAGAAACAAATGTGTAAATTGATTAATTGTTTTCCAAAAACAATTAAGCAAATACCATATCCCACTTTCAAAAAGTCAACAAGGTTTTGGAGCAAAAATTTGGTAATTAATTGCATCCAACAACCCACATCAATCACATCAATCAATCAAATCAAGTGACAAGTTGTCACATCACTCAAAGTGACTAATGATTCGACGCTTGATGCGACTAGCGATTTGACGCTTGATTTGACTTGCGTGCCGCACTCGAATTCGAAATGCGAATGCGCTCGCAAACAATCCCGGGCTCGGGTTCGCTAATTCCAAATTAACGAATTTTCCGTTGTGACGCAATTAAATGATTATGCCTAGCGAAATCACTATTCACGTCGCTAACGAATTAATTCTAAATTAATTCGTTCGCCCGAATTAAAATCTAATTTTAATTCCGCGTCGAAATCTAATTTCGTATAATATATCGAATATATTATTTTAATCGATTAATTCCAAATTAATCGTTTTCTCTCTTTTAATGATATTTTATCCCAGATAAAATATCTCCGCAATTAATCCCAGATTAATTTTCTCTCTCATCTAATTAATCCCAGATTAATTAAAGTGCGAGTCATACATCATCGGTGAATCTTCGGGAAGCGGCCCATGAGATCCCCGGATATGTTGGCAGTAAATACGGTCGTCGGACTATCCGAACATGTAAGTACCTAGTACTACGTTTATACCGATTTACAAGACAATGTTGGCTTCTAGCAAAGCGACATGCCTACCCAATTCTCCAAAAACATGCTTACATGAATAAGCGATCTATATCAGGCGTAGTATACGTAGTATTGTGTATGTCGATCCAGTATTGGATGGTCACGTGCTAGGCCTGGGGCTGGAATTGTGTCTGCCCCGTACGAAGCACATATCAGATCTCTGGTAACTAGTCTCTATAATCGGATATACATGACCTAGTCATAATATCCCGATAGTTGCAACATATAAGAGAACAAGTTATGTATCCTACGTGATCATTATCTCCACTATAATTGAAGTGATACTTCCGTCTTGACATCACATCCAATACACTACGATTCTCAATATACCCAGAAGAGGCGTTCACAGAACCGGTTAAAGAAACCTCATTATATTGATTGTCGCAAGTATTAGCGGTGCAAGTCTCAGGTTAAGACCAAATACACCTACCCTGATTACGGACTTCCATAGACACATAGTTATACTACCAATGGAATTCCGAAGGGTCTATCTAGAGCGAAGCTGTTTCCCCTACCATCGGTAAAACACATCCTCTTATTACACTTGCATTAGTATCCTATACCCAAATATATGAGAACTATGTTGTTATGCCCTCATAACGTGCACAAGTGTTATACTAGTCTTTTATGCATTATCGATGTCCAATCTCGATAATACTCTGACTAGGGATATTTAATGATTTATCCTTCATGGATTGATACTGTCTCATATCATTCTCAATCGAGGAATAAATCATAAGGACCTCCTATCATTTATACATCTCGGTGATCTAATCATAAATGATAAGAGAGCAATCTCCTTTGTCACATAGTTAATTTGTACAACAACACAATCATCTGTACAAATAGTGACACTATGAGTCATAATTGTCCAACACTATTCATGATTGATGAGATTTGATGTTGGTTGTTGGCAAACTTTAATGCCATTTGATTTTTTGGAAAAAGAAAATGGTAAATCATTTTTGATTAATTAAAGTGTGTATTAGATACACATTTCCAACCAACACACACATCTCTCCTCTCTTTTCTCTCTTCTCTCTCACGCCCATTTGGGTTGTTCTTCACTGTTTTTCTGGGCAAAAACTGTGAGCAAGAGAAACAAAGTGTGGTGATTTTGTGGCAAAATCATCAAGAGCTAGCACTCCGAGAGACATGCGAAGGTGATAGGGAAGTCCACCCATGAGCTTGGAATCATTTGACGAAGCTTGGAGCTTGATGGAGCTCACCCAAAGCCGAAAATGGTGGAGAAAATTCAGCCACTGCCGTGACTTGGAGAGGGCATAAATCGAGTTTTGTTGTCCACCGCGTCGCTCAACCGATCGATGTAAGTATTCCGCAACTTCGTTGATTGTATTCACATGTATTTTCAATGCTTGAAATGATCTTGGGATGCTTAGAAAATTCCAACAATGGTATCAGAGCAAGGTTGACCATGAAAATATATATGGTTAAAATTGGGTAAAATGAATTTGAGCATGATTTAATGAAATTGGATGATTTAGTATGCTTAAATGTTGTTGAATTGAAGATTGATTGGATCAATTTCAAGAAATATTGTTTGGAACAATTTTGCCCAAATTTTATGGCTTGGCCGAAAATGATGAGTGCCCTAATGTCTTGGATTTTTGATTTTTGATTCATTGGATGAGTAAAATCATTCGGGAAATATTGATTGTGGATTCAATTGGATTGAAATCGAAATCGATTTGAAAAAAACCCATATATTGCCGGACTTGTAGCATGTTATTGGGTTTGATTTTTTGATTAAATTGTGTTGGACATGATTTAATGTTAAAGAGCATGATTATTGTGTAAATTGATGTTTTGGAAATATTAATTTGGGTGATTAATTATGTATGCACTTTGAGTAATTAAATTGTGAAATTGGATTTTTGTAATTTAATTAAAATAGGCTAATTTTGGAAATTGGGCTTGTAATGTTGTAAATGGGCTTAAATGGGTGTGGTTTTACCAAGAAGGGTTTAGGCTAAATTGGTTGGATCCAATTGGGCCCAAAACCGCTTCCATAAAGCCCAAATACGACTAATAGACCTTATTAATTTAATTGGGCATAATGGGCCTAAATTTATTTCTAGGCTTATGAGGTTACTCCTTGATTGGGCTTTGGTTATTGGGTTTGACCCTAGTTGACCAAAAGTCCACGCCTTAAAGAAATTAATTAAAAGCCCATTGGACTTTAATTAAATTGACGTTGGACGTTAATCGGGCTTTGAGACCTGTAACGATTAAATTTGGAATTTAAATCGTAAAAGGTTTATTAATAAATTGTAGTATTTAATTGGAATTAATAGCGAATTAGTATTAAATACAAATTGAATTGGATTTAATTTTGTAGTTTAATTTAATTCGAGAATTCGTACTTTGAGTACTTATTCGCAAAACGAGTTTGACTCGAGCAAAATCAAATCGTTGTTTGAACATTGGATGGTCATTAATTATCAGATAATTAATTTGATTAGATTGATTGATAACATGCTTGTGTGAATACATGGTTGCGATGCATGAATAATGTATATCGGATGGATATTAGATGGGTGGGGCAATTAGAAATTGTTATAATAAATTTGGAATTTATTAATTGGACCTGCGTGTCCAGCCTTATTACCTCCTTACTCTTTGTATTTCTCTTCTCACCTATTCCCCTCAATGTAAATGAGGTTTCTTTAGAAGTGTAGTGTAACGGGTAGAAGTAAATACTTGTGCTAGCGGGAGAGAGGAAATGGAGAGATTTGATCTAGGATCAATGTGTTAAATATCCATCCGCATATCATTATTATTTATTTATACGCATTTTATTATGTGTTTAGAATGCATGTTTAAGGGTGTATGATGATGAGACCATAACAAAGATAATAAATTGGTTGCCAATTTGCACGCGAAAAACCCTCATACAATATTAAGCGTTTTTCCTTCCATTGAGTGATTCTTACTCAAGATCCAAGACTGGCATTGGCTTGTTGGCCAAAGTCAAGGCCTTTGTCCGTCGAGGATGTGTTTGAATTACGAGAGCTTTGTTCCATATCAGTGTCTTGTCCAAGTTGTGATTTGTTGGCCAAAGTCAAGACCACTTCTTGTCCATCGACATTGATTACGAAGCTTTCCATGGTCAATGGGTCACGCTTAACTGGGATCACTAAGTTTGTTGTGCCAAAGCCAAGGCTTAGTTGATTCAGAGGAAAAAGGTTAGGTAATATATTGGATATATTGGCATATATAAGATAAATGTTTCGGACTAGGATGTCCCCCTACTGGATCTAGGAATTGGATTGGATCCAATTGATCTTAGAGATCTACCTAGTTAATTATCATACAATTTGTTGGCCAAAGTCAAGATTGTGTGATATTAAATGGGATCCTAGCCCGTTAGGAAACACGGTTTCCCGAGTACTCGACAGAGGGTTAGAGGCTCGCCGAAAAATAGTGGGAGGCAAGAATTGAATTTGCAATATTCGTTTTAATTACTTGCCATACGCGCTCAAATTAAATATCATTCGTCAAATAAATTAAATGTTAGTTGGACTAATATTTAAATTGTTGTTTTAATAAAATAGTTGGACTGTATTCAAACTATTCATTTATAATTGATTATATAATTGGATTATAATAATCAATGTATTTGATTTATTAAATTATAGTTGATTAAATAGTTGGACTATAGTAATAATTATAATAAATAGTACTGAAAATCGTTGATTAAATAGTTGGACTATTAGAATCAAGATAAAATTTAAAGATTAGCATTTAAACATAATCCTAGGGAAAATGTATTTAAATTGTTTAATTTTCAAATTGGGAATAATTTTCAGGATGGTCCTGGAAACTAATAAGTTACTTTATTTGATAAAATAACATATTAGGCCTAAGCCCGGAGTTAAGCGAATAGTAGAGCATGATCTTTGGAAGATTCATGTGATGATAACTTTAGTGTTTAATCCATTAAGCTTGCCAATTAGACTCCTTAATTTCTTAATCAGAACTAAGGATTAGATCTTTAAAGTATGATAATGAAATTGAAGGATCTTCATAGATCTATAATTAGATCTTAGAAGTACTAAATTGCAATATTAAACTCTTGGAGAGTTAGTGACTATTCTCAAGGAGACAAAGTCAAAATTTGCAATAGGCAAGTAGCGCAAGTCACACCTTACTTCGATATTCTAGAAGGCCAAGGCTTGGCCAAAGGCTTCTGGAATATTGAAAAATGGCAAAGGCAAAATCATTATAATCTTCTGGGAAGATAAAAGACATATCCCAAAAGGTCTGCCTGAATTATGGCAAACGGGATCGCGGAAGCGTGACTGCCGTTTGGACAAAGCAGACATGAAGGAATTGAAGAACGGGCAAGGCTCTGACTTCAAATATGTTTGTCATAATTATGTTCACTACTAGTATTAAAAATTGGATTTTAAATACTTAGTGTGATACATATATATGTATTGATGTTCAGAATCTGTTTGGACAGAATACTGACTTCAATAGAGATTTATCTGCAAATTGGAAACGGGATGAAAGTCGCTGTTTTGACCATAGATACCTAAGTTTAGGAACTACCCTTCGGGTGTGTACTAAATTAGGAAACTGTTATAATGTAACTAGTTTGACTAGAAACATTATCTCTATATCAGTGTTTAACCCGCTACGGGTGAACCTTTATATCCTAGAACACTAAAGTGTTTTATTACATAAAGATGATATTGAGATAAACACATTAGATGTGAATAACATAATTTATATTTTGAATATAAATGAATCTCAAACATATAACATGACAAACAAATAGCTCAAACTGATTTGATCAGAAGAAACATATTGTGGCATTGATGTCTGGGACACAATTAAACAAGAATCGTATATCCACACTTTTGAAGAGTGGGTACTAGGACTGATTTGATTCCAATCAAATAAAGTCTACGAATCTAGTTTATTGGTCAAAGTGCCTATAACACTATTTACTTGGTAAAAGTGCAAATGCCACCGATCTGCCAGCCCTAGTTCATAGTGAAGCAAGTGGGCCCATGTCTAGCTAGCCTAGAGGTGGATATGAATATTTCGTGACCTTTACGGATGTGGCATCGCGTTATGGTTATGTGTTTCTCTGAACACAAATCAGAAACTTTTAAAGTTTTCGACATGAAATAGACAAACAGATCGGCTGAAGTATTAAACCGTCACGGTAAGACCGTAATGGAAAATACTTAGGCAATAAGTTTCTAATGTACTTGAAAGAGTAAAATATTCTTTCAAAGAGGACTCCTCACGGAACATGTCATCCTGACGGTGTGTCCAAACCAGAGTAACCGAATCTTGTTGGACATGATAAGGTTAATCATAAGTCGCTCTGAGCTACCATTTCCTTCAACGGATAAGCATAAACAATTCAGAACTTATTTAGAATAAGGTTCCGTAAAAGCTGTTTGACAGATTTCATATTAGATATGAACAGGAAAGAAATCGGGTTTCTCATTCCTGAAAATTTGGGAATGTTAGACATATGTTTGGATGATACCAAACTAAAACCCAAATTGGATAAGTGCCAATTGTAGGTTATCCTAGGGATACCAAAGTATAGTACTTATACAACTCACAAGATAACAATTTAATTATTGCTCACCATGCGGTTTTCCTAAGAGGAATACCTATATGCAGTGGTAAATGGGAGGAAAGTAAAACTCGATGAAAATCAGAGTAATACTATTCCAGGCATCGATCCTTATTGGAACACAAATAGTTCATCAAGGATGAAACTATACCAGTAATCTTCGAATACACAAGAACCACGTAAGTCGGAGAGAATCAGAAAATAACCTGGGGTATGGATTTCTGATCTTATCTCATTAAGATGTTAATCTCATTGAGGTATACCAACTGACTACGTATGAGGAAGTGATACAAGGTATCGACTCCCAATTATGGCACAGTGCCATGAGTCCGAAATGGATTCCATGTATATTAACTATATTTGGACACTAGTTATTGTTGTTGGATTTTCTAGAGGTCCCAAGATCAAATTTAAGCATGAAACACAAGCGAATACAACGACGAAGTTGCGGAATACTTACACATCGAGCGGTTGAGAGACGATTTGGGCAACAAAAACAAGCTCACTGCCCTTCATGAACTGCTCATGCAGTAGCAGTAAAACACAGCCACTGTTTCGGTTTTGGTCACCAAAATCAAGCTCCAGCTTTCCGAAATGGTTCCCAACTCATGGGGGGGACTTCCCTATCACCTTCGCATTGATCCCGGAGTGTGCTAGCACTCTTGTTTTGCCACAAAACCACACTTTGCTTCCCCATTTTCCCTTGTGTTTCACGGCAGTGGACTGCCTCAAGAACAAAGAAAAAATGCGTGAGAGAGAAAGAAGAAGAAGAAGAGAGAGAGGAGGGAAAAGTGAGTTCACGTTTTTGTAAAAGGAAATTGTGTATATCTTACACAAATGATTTTAAAAAATCATTAAATCCATTTTACTTTAATGGTTTAAAAGTCAAACAAATAAACCATTAATTCCCTCACAACCACATCCCTCAATCACATCAATCAATCCAATCAATCAATCTAATCAATTGTCACATCACTCAAAGTGACATGATTTGACGCTTGATGTGACGCTAGATGCGACTAGCGATTTGACGCTTGATTTGACGAGCCGCGCTCGAATTCGAAATGCGAATGCGCTCGCAAATAATCTCGGGCTCCGATTCGCTAATTCTAAATTAACGAATTTTCCGTCGCGTCGTAATTAAATGATTACGCCTAGCGAAATCACTATTCACGTCGCTAACGAATTAATTCTAAATTAATTCGCTCGCCCGATTTAAAATCTAATTTTAATTCCGCGTCGAAATCCAATTTTCGTTTAATATATCAAATATATATTATTAATCGATTAATTCCAAATTAATCATTCTCTCTCTTTAAATTGATATTTTATCCCAGATAAAATATCTCCGCAATTAATCCCAGATTAATTTTCTCTCTCATCACATTAATCCCAGATTAATAAAGTTCGAATCATACGTCATCGGTGAATCTTTGGGAAGCGACCCATGAGATCCCGGATAATTCGGCAGCAAATACGGTCGTCGGAGTATCCGAATCACGTACGTACCAAGTACTACGTTCTACCGATTTACGAGACACGATCGGCTTCTAGCAAAGCACGAAGTCTACCCAATTCTCCGGTCATATTCATCTAAGAATATTTAAGATCTGTATCAAGCGTAGTATACCAAGTATTATGTATATCGGCCCAGTATCGGATAGTCACGTGCTAGGGCTGGGGCTGGATAAGTGTCTGCCCCGTCCGAAGTACATGTCGGATGTCTGGTAACTAGTCTTTATATGGGATATGCATGACCTAGTCATAATATCCCGATGGTTGCGCAACACTTAAGAGCACTAATACCGTATCCTGCGTGACATCATCTCCACTATGACTGAAGTGATACTTCCGTCTTGACATCACACCCAAATACTCTACGATTCTCAATATACCCCGCAGTTGGCGTACACAGAACCGGTTAGAGTCCTAGACGACCTCAACTAAAGTATATTGATTGTCGTAAGCATTAGCGGTGCAAGTCTCAGGTTAAGACCAAATACACCTACCCTGATGTCGGACTCCATAGACACATAGTCATAATACCAATGGGATTCCGAGGGGTCTATCCAGAGCGAAGCTGTTTCCCGTACCATCGGTGAAACACAACCTCCTATCGCACTTGCATAAGTATCCAATACTTAAATATATGAGAACTATGCCGTTGTGCCCTCACAACGCGCACAAGTGCAATATTAGCATATTCCGCATTATCGATGTCCTGTCTCGATAATACTCCGGCTAGGGATATTTAATGATTAATCCTTCGTGGACTGATACTGTCTCATATCATTCTCCATCCAGGAACAAATCATAGGGACCTCTAATCATTTATACATCTAGGTGATCTAATCACAAATGATAAAAGTGCAATCTCCTTTGTCACATAGTTAATTTGTACAACAACACCGTGATCTGTACAAATAGTGACGCTATGGGTCATATTATCCAACAATCTCCCACTTGGCACATAGCCAGTCACTCGAGTGTCTAACACCCGAACTATGTACGGTTCGCTCAAATTGCTGAGAAAAGATTTTGTCAGCGGATTTGCATGATTATCGTCTGACGCGATTTACACGATCACCACATCGCCACGATGTATGATCCGAATGAATCAGATGAATATAGAAGTATATATCTGGATTGTCGATGAGACCTTTAATTCCTTAGCCTGTGCTGACGCCTAGCTCAGCCGCTAACAGAACTATATCTAATCTAATTAGATTTATTATCGATCCAAATGGCTTCTATTGCTGCCTCAGCTGCAGTAATAATCCGCATTTGTTGTTTATCCGGCAACAATATCTTGCTTGGAAGATTTCCAGCTCACTGTACCGTTATACTATTGTATAATACCTTTGTTACGACTCATAGTCGTTATCAGGAAAGCCAAGCTTTCACCGATTATTTTTATGGGATATCATTTCCAAGAATGACATATTATCATTATCTTACATGACATTCATGTCAGTGCACTCCCACTAACCCTTTTATATACACAAGAATCATATTGTTTTGAATTAATCATACTCCTTTATGATTACATCAAAACGATAATTCCAGAACCTATGCTTGCTTCAATCCAAACATGGATCGAATAACCTGCAAACCTTGTTTGCTTGTTATGGTACGACAAAACCGACAGGATGTTATAAACATCCTCCGAAAGGTTTCCTTTTCAGGAAAGCGATTTTCCGTTAAGCTGTCATATTTCATAAATGAAATACACAGCTTTAGCAAGCATTATCCAAATGGATTTACAATGGCAACATGTAAAAGGTTCGTCGGAATCAACACAATGTTGATAACTCTACCTTTTCTTTACAAGCCTAGCTTAGTACGTTGGTATGTTGCCTTCCATGTATGTCTTCCTTGAGACTTATAAAGTACCAATAGGCACAATGTCTTATGTACATCAACTAGTATCCAAACTTGTTGATATACATGGATTCCATTTCGGACTCATGACACTTTGTCATAATAGGGAGTCGATACCTTGTATCACTACCTCATACGTAATCAGTTGGTATACCTTAAAAGATTAACATCTTTATGAGGTGAGATCAGAAACCCATACCCCAGGTTGTTTTCTGACTCTCTCCGATCTACGCGGTTCTTGTGTATTCGAAGATTAATGGAATAGTTCATCCTTGATGAACTATTTATGTTCCATTAGGAATAGGTGTCTTGAATAGTATTACTCCGATTTTCATCGAGTTTTACTATCCTCCCCACTTACCACTGCATGTCTGTATTCCTCTCAGGAAAACTGCATGGTGAGCAACAATCTAATTGTTCTCTGGTGAGATGTATAAATACAATACTTATGGTATCCCTAGGATAGCCTACAATTGACACTTATCCAATTTGGGTTTTAGTTTGGTATTATCCAAACATATGCCTAGCATCCCAAATGGTCAGGAATGAGAAACCCGGTTTCTTTCCCGTTCATATCTAATATGTAATCTGTCAAACAGATTATATGGAACCTTATTCTAAATAAGTTATTGCACTGTTAAACTTATCCGTTGAAGGAAATGGTAGCTCAGAGCGACTCATGATTAGCCTTATCATGTCTAACATGATTCGGTTAATCTGTTCGACACACCGTCACTTTGACGTGTTCCGGAGGAGTCCTCATTTGAAAGAATACTATACTCTTTCAAGTATATAAGAAACTTTTGCTTAAGTATTTTCCATTACGGTCTTACCGTGACGGTATAATACTATAGTCGATCTATTTGTCTATTTCGTGTTGAAACTCTAAAAGTTTCCGATTTGTGTTCTTCTCAAGAAACACACAACCATTACGCGATGCCACATCCGTATAGGTCACGAAATATTCATATCCATATCTAGCCTAGCTAGACATGGGCCCACTTGTTTCAATATGAACAAGGGCTAATAGATCGATGACATTTTACACTTTTACCAAGTAAATAGTGTTTTAGGCACATTGCCCAATAAACTAGATTCGTAGACTTTATTTGATTGGAATCAAAACAGTCCGAGTACCCACTCTTTGAAAGTGTGGATATACGAGTCTTGTTCGATTGTGTCCCAGACAACAATGCCATAATTAGTTTCTTCTGATCAAATCATTTTGAGCTATTTGTTTGTCATTATATATATATTTGAGATTTATTTATATTCAAAATATAAATTCTGTTATTCACATCTAATGTGTTTATCTCAATATCATCCTTATATAATAAAACACTTTAGTGTTCTAAAATAAAAGGTTCACCCGCAGTGGGTTAAACACTGATAAAGAGATAATGTATCTAGTCAAACTAGTTACATTATAACAGTTCTCTAATCCTGCTCATAGCAGATTCTGAACATCAATATATATATTTATTATGTATCATATTAAGTATCAAAAAATCCAATTTTAATACTAGTAATGAACATAATTTTGACAAACATATTTGAAGTCAGAGCCTTGCTCGTCTTCAATTCCTTCATGTCTGCTTTGTCCAAACGACAGTCACGCTTCGCGATTCCGTTTGCCACAACCGTGCAGACATTTTGGGATATGTCATTTATCTTCCAAGAAGACTATAATGATTTTGCCTTTGTCATTTTCAATATTCCAGTTGCCTTTGACCAAGCTTCGGGTTTCCAGAATATTGTAGTAAGGTGTGTCTTGCACTACTTGCCTAATTGCAAATTTTGACTTTATCTCCTTTAGAATAGTCTTTAATTCTCCAAGAATTATTTATTGCAATTTTAAAAGTACTTCTAAGATCTAATCTTTGAATATCCTTCAATTTCAATATCATACTTTAAGAATCTAATCCTTAGTTCTGATAAAGAAATTAAGGAGTTTATATGACAAGTATTATGGATTAAGCACTAAAGTTATCATTACATGAATATTCCAAATATCATGTTCCACTTATTTGCTTAACTCATATCTTAGGCTTATTTTATCAAATAAAATAACTAATTAGTTTCCAGGACCATCCTGAAAATTTATTCCCGATTTGAAAATTAAAGTCGTTTAAATACATTTTCACCCAGGATTATGTCTTAAACACTAATCTTTCATTTATATCTTGATTCTAATAGTCCAACTATTTAATCAACGATTTGTGGTACTATTTATTATAATGATTATAATAGTCCAACTATATAATCAAATATAATCTAAATTAATTAACCTCAATTACATTGATTACTATAATCCAATTATAAAATCAACTGTAAACTGAAATTAATTAATTCAAATATATTGATTAATATAATCCAATTATATATAATCAACTATAATACAGTCCAACTGTTTAATAAAACAACAATTTAAATATTAGTCCAACTAACATTTAATCTAACGACGAAATAATTTAAATGAGCGCGAATGGCGAGTAATTGAACGAGTATTGCAATTCAATTCTTGCCTCCCACTATTTTTCGGCGACCCTCTAACCCTCTGTCGAGTACTCGGGAAACTGTGTTTCCTAGTGGGCTAGGATCCCGTTAAATATCACACAATCTTGACTTTCGAAATCCAATTTCGTTTAATATATCAAATATATATTAATTAATCGATTAATTCCAAATTAATCATTCTCTCTCTTTAAATTGATATTTTATCCCAGATAAAATATCTCCGCAATTAATCCCAGATTAATTTTCTCTCTCATCACATTAATCCCAGATTAATAAAAGTGCGAGTCATACGTTATCGGTGAATCTTTGGGAAGCGACCCATGAGATCCCCGGATAATTCGGCAGCAAATACGGTCGTCGGAGTATCCGAATCACGTACGTACCAAGTATTACGTTCTACCGATTTACGAGACACGATCGGCTTCTAGCAAAGCACGAAGTCTACCCAATTCTCCGGTCATATTCATCTAAGAATATTTAAGATCTGTATCAAGCGTAGTATACCAAGTATTATGTATATCGGCCCAGTATCGGATAGTCACGTGCTAGGGCTGGGGCTGGATAAGTGTCTGCCCCGTCCGAAGTACATGTCGGATGTCTGGTAACTAGTCTCTATAATCGGATATGCATGACCTAGTCATAATATTCCGATGGTTGCGCAACACTTAAGAGCACTAATACCGTATCCTGCGTGACATCATCTCCACTATGACTGAAGTGATACTTCCGTCTTGACATCACACCCAATACTCTACGATTCTCAATATACCCAGCAGTTGGCGTACACAGAACCGGTTAGAGTCCTAGACGACCTCAACTAAAGTATATTGATTGTCGTAAGCATTAGCGGTGCAAGTCTCAGGTTAAGACCAAATACACCTACCCTGATGTCGGACTCCCATAGACACATAGTCATAATACCAATGGGATTCCGAGGGGTCTATCCAGAGCGAAGCTGTTTCCCGTACCATCGGTGAAACACAACCTCCTATCGCACTTGCATAAGTATCCAATACTTAAATATATGAGAACTATGCCGTTGTGCCCTCACAACGCGCACAAGTGCAATACTAGCCTATTCCGCATTATCGATGTCCTGTCTCGATAATACTCCGGCTAGGGATATTTAATGATTAATCCTTCGTGGACTGATACTGTCTCATATCATTCTCCGTCCAGGAACAAATCATAGGGACCTCTAATCATTTATACATCTAGGTGATCTAATCACAAATGATAAAAGTGCAATTTCCTTTGTCACATAGTTAATTTGTACAACAACACCGTGATCTGTACAAATAGTGACGATATGGGTCATATTATCCAACAATTGTACCGCAAGGTATTGTGCCTATTGGTACTATCAGTCTTCAAGGAAGACATACATGGATGGCAACATACCAACGTATAAATCTAGGCTTTTAGCGGAAAGGTATCGTTATCAACATTGTGATGATTACGATTCAACCTTTACTTGTTACCACAGTAAATCCATTTGGATAATGCTAGCTAATGCTGCATATTTCATTTATGAAATATGTCAGCTGAACGGGAAAATCGCTTTCCTTAAAAGGAAACCTTTTGGAGGATGTTTACAACATCATGTCGGTTTTGTCGTAACATAACTAGCAAACAAGGTTTGCAGGTTATTCGATCCATGTTTGGATTATAGCAAGTATTAGGTTCTTGGAATTATCGTTTTGATGTAATCATAATGGTTTATGATTTAATTCAAAACGTAAATGATTCTTGTGTATATAAGGAGGTTAGTGGGAGCGCACTGACAGTGGTTGTCCTATAAATAATGATAATATGTCATTTCTTGGAAATGATATTCCCATAAATACAATCGGCGAAAGCTTGGCTTTCATGAAAAATCTCCGAGAAATTATACATTGAAAAATGTACGTGACCTGGTGTCACATACGTTTTGAGCATATGGAGTCACAAACAGGCCAATCCAAGTGATAGTCACTGGATTGAAGTTAAGAACATACTTAGTATCTTAGAGAACTAAGGATGCTGTCTTAATCTATGGAGAAGGAGAACTTGAAGTGACTAGGATCACTGCAGCAAGTTTCCCAACCGATAAAATGACTATAAGTCGTAAACGGTACTATACAGTTTGAATAACGGAACAGTGAGCTGGAAATCTTCCAAGCAAGATACTGTTACCGAATAAACAATAAATGCGTATTATTACTGCAGCTGAGGCAGCAATAGAAGCCATTTGGGTCGATAATAAATCTAATTAATTAGATATAGTTCTGTTAGCAGCTGAGCTAGGCTATAGCACAGGCTACAGAATTAATGGTCTCATCAACGATCCAGATACATACTTCGATATTCATCAGATTCGTTCGGATCATACATCGTGGCAATGTGATGATCGAATAAATCGCATCAGATGATAATCATGGAAATCCGCTGACGAAAGCCTTTTCTCAGCAGTTTGAGCCAACCGTGCATAGTTCGGGTGTAAGACACTCGAGTGACTGGCTATAGGCCAAGTGGGAGATTGTTGGACAATTATGACCCATATCGTCACTATTTGTACAGATCATGGTGTTGTTTTACAAATTAACTATGTGACAAAGGAGATTGCTCTCTTATCATTTGTGATTAGATCACCAAGATATATAAATGATAGGAGGTCCCTATGATTTATTCCTGGATTGAGAATGATATGAGACAGTATCAGTCCATGAAGGATAAATCATTAAATATCCCTAGTCAGAGTATTATCGAGATTGGACATCGATAATGCGTAAAAGACTAGTATTACACTTGTGCGCGTTGTGAGGGCATAACGGCATAGTTCTCATATATTTAGGTATAGGATACTCATGCAAGTGTAATAGGAGGTTGTGTTTTACCGATGGTATGGGAAACAGCTTCGCTCTGGATAGACCCCCTTGGAATTCCATTGGTAGTATGACTATGTGTCTTTGGAAGTCCGAAATCAGGGTAGGTGTATTTGGTCTTAACCTGAGACTTGCACCGCTAATACTTGCGACAATCAATATACTTTGGTTTTGGTCGTCCACGGCTTTAACCGGTTCTGTGTACGTCTGTGTTGGGTATATTGAGAATCGTAGTGTGTTGGGTGTGATGTCAAGACGGAAGTGTCACTCCAGTCATATGGAGATGATGGTCACGTAGGATACGGTACTAGTACTCTTAAGTACTGCAGTCATCGGGATATTATGACTAGGTCATGTATATCCGATTATAGAGACTAGTTACCAGACATCTGACATGTGTTTCGTACGGGGCAGACATAATTCCAGCCCTAGGCCTAACACGTGACATTCGATACTGGATCGAAATACGCAATACTACGTATACTACGCCTGATATAGATCCTTATATTCCTGTAAGGATATTTCTGGAGAATTGGGTAGGCATGGCGCTTTGCTAGAAGCCAATCTTGTCTTGTAAATCGATATAAATGTAGTACTAGGTATTTACGTGTTCGGATAGTCCGACGACCGAATTTACTGCCAACATATCCGGGGATCTCATGGGTCGTTTCCCGAAGATTCACCGATGACGTATGACTCGCACTTTAATTAATCTAGGATTAATTAGATGAGAGAGAAAATTAATCTGGGATTAATTACGGAGATATTTTATCTGGGATAAAATATCATTTAAAGAGAGAAAACGGTTAATTTGGAATTAATCGATAAATTAATATATTTGATATATTAAACGAAATTGGATTTCGACACGGAATTGAAATTAGATTTTAATTCGGGCGAATGAATTAATTTAGAATTAATTCGTTAGCGACATGAATAGTAATTATGCTAGGCGTGATTATTTAATTAAATTAGATTTAATTACGTCGCAATGGAAAATTCGTTAATTTGGAATTAGCGAACCCGAGCCCGGGATTATTTGCGAGCGCATTCGCATTTCGAATTCGAATGCGGCACGTAAGTCAAATCAAGCGTCAAATCGCTAGTCGCATCTAGCGTCACATCATTCGTCAATCAAGTGATGGATGTCTTTCACTTTGAGTGATTGACACCAGTCACTATTCATGATTGATGGGAGTTGATGTTGGTTGTTGGAAAACTTTAATGCCATTTGAGTTTTTGGAAAAATAAAACGGTAAATCATTTTTTATTAATTAAAGTGTGTACACATTTCCAACCAACACACACATCTCTCCTCTCTTTTCTCTCTTCTCTCTCACGCCCATTTGGGCTGTTCTTCACTGTTTTTCTGGGCAAAAACCGTGAGCAAGGGAAGCAAAGTGTGGTGATTTTGTGGCAAAATCATCAAGAGCTAGCACTCTAAGAGACATGCGAAGGTGATAGGGAAGTCCACCCATGAGCTTGGAATCATTTGACGAAGCTTGGAGCTTGATGGAGCTCACCCAAACCCAAAAATGGTGGAGACAAATTCAGCCACTGCCGTGACTTGGAGAGAGCAGAAATCGAGTTCTGTTGTCCACCGCGTCGCTCAACTGATCGATGTAAGTATTCCGCAACTTCGTTGATTGTATTCACATGTATTTTCAATGCTTGAAATGATCTTGGGATGCTTAGAAAATTCCAACAATTTATGCATCATAGGTTGATGGCATAATGAATGTTATATTATGTGTGATTATATACATCAGTTTAATCATAATTGTTACGACTTATTTTGATACGCTGTAGACCATAAGATGTGTCTTGAAACAAGTTCTTTGTTATCTTTGAGATATTAAGAGCGAGTTTTTTTTATTCATGTAAAATATAATCTACAACCATTAAGATCAGATTAGTTTTGAGTCTAATTGTGACGTTAGACAGTCTACGTCATATATAGTCAGAAAAGATGCAGTAGGAGTGTCACATATGATTTTAATATGTTAGTGGAATTAGTTGTAACTTATGAAGTATTGACTTATGAAGTTGCATAATGACCTTATAGATTAGAAGTTTTGATATTAGTGTTGTGCTTGCGGTTGTCTCATAATATTTGGATTTGATCCCTAAAAACTTTGACAACTCAGTAGCTATAACATAATATTGATTTCGCATCTGAATCATATTGATGTATAACTTAGGTTATACAATATGTGAATGATGCAGGCTATGGGAAACGATTGGGTTTCTTGGACAAACTCAATATATTTTAGCGGACCTACTTGTTATTGCCTACCTCTTGAGTACAATGTGAGCTATTGATGACCATACGTATATGATACATATTTAGATGTGTATATGATACCGTGGATTGGCACTAGAGCAAGTGGGAGAAATTGTTAGGGTTGGTGTTCGGAGTGCCAATTCGGATCGTATTTATGTCCGATTCATGAATACAAATAATTCATTTTTCCATAATATTACTTATTTATGATAGTACTTCTTGCTTTTATATACATATTCGATCTAATTACGATTAGATTGAAACTATATAATTTAGTGATATGTATATATTAGACAAAGACCCGATAATATATTTTATAGTTCGCAGTTACAAAGTATTTTGTAATTGATATTGGGAAGTGTCATTACTAGAAGTATATTGTCAAATAAAGTTCCTGGTCAGGATTTACTAACGCGAGTCGGTTAGTAAAATCTGCTGAGACCAGTACATGTCGTATATCGAGACTTGGTCCGATGGTTTATCCCAATGAACCATGAGTCTTGGGAGACTCGTATATATATGTAGGTGTTTATTTGATAAATACTGAATGACTCACCGAAGATTTCCTAATAGATGGTACACCAACGTCAATAGGAATATTCTCGAGTCGAGTAGCATAGTGGTCATTCGACTTGAGATACCACTGTGGATATATGAGTTATCCTTCATACTTTGATGGCAGTCACGTCATCGATCTATTTAGATCAGACCTTCGCCTATTCGTTGGGTGTTGACTGATGCTCATGATATCCTGCGAGTATCAGATGGAATCTGTCATTCCTGTGTACATGGCATAGGTATCATGTACGCATTTGCGACCTAGTAAATCCATGACCGTGGTATGTTGAACATTTATGACCCATAGCGTCACTATTTATAAAAGACATTGTGTTTTTGTACAAAATTAACTATGTTGTAATGAAATTTCCTTTTACCGTTTTGTAATTTATTTACTTTGATATATAAATGGTAAAAGTCCTTATGATTAATTCCGGATTGAGATGATATGAGACAATATCAATCTATAAAGGTTTAATCATTAAATATCCCTAGTCGTAGTATTATCGAGATTTGACATCGATAATGCAGAATAGACTAGTATTGCACTTGTGCGCGTTGTGGGGGCATAACGACATAGTTCTCATATATTTAAGTATTGGATACTTATGCAAGTGCAATAGGAGGTTATGTTTTACCGATGGTACGGAAAATAGCTTCGCTCTGGATAGACCCCGCGGAATCCCATTGGTAGTATGTATATGTGTCTATGGGAGTCCGCTTCAGGGTAGGTGTATTTGGTCTCAACCTGAGACTTGCATCGCTAGTACTTGCGACAATCGATAAACTTTGGTTTTGGTCGTCCAGGGCTTTAACAGGTTCTGTGTACGCCTCTTCTGGGTTTATTGAGAATTGTAGTGTATTGAATGTGATGTCAAGACGGAAGTATCACTTCAGACATATAGAGATGATGATCACGCAGGGATTCAGAACTGGTTCTCTATTGTGTTGCAACCATCGGGATAATATGACAAGGTCATGATTATCCGATTCAAAGAGACTAGTTGCTTGATATCCGATATGTGCTTCGTACGGGGCAGACACTATTCCAGCCTCAGGCCTCGCACGTGACATCCGATACTGGATCGAAATACACAATACTACGGTATACTACGCCTAATATAGATCGTATATTCCATTAAGAATATTTCTGGAGAATTGGGTAGGCATGGCGCTTTGCTAGAAGCCAACCCTGTCTCTTAAATCGGTAAAAACGTAGTACGAGGTACGAACGTGTTCGGATAGTCCGACGACCGTATTTACTGCCAATATATCCATGGATCTCTTGGGTCGCTTCCCGAAGATTCACCGATGACGTATGATTCGAGCATGATTAATCTGGGATTAATCGCGGAGACACTTTATCTTGGATAAAATACTATTTGACGAGAGAGAAAGATTAATTTGGAATTAATCGACAAAATGATATATTCGATATATTAAACGAAATTGGATTTCGACGCGGAATTAAAATTATATTTTAATTCGGGCAAACGAGTTAATTTAGAATTAATTCGTTAGCGATGTGAATAGTAATTTCGCTAAGCGTAATTATTTAATTACGTCGCGACGGAAGTTCGTTAATTCGGAATTAGCGAAACCGAGCCCGGAAGTGTTTGCGGGCCCACTCGCATTTTGAATTCGAGTGGGGCCCACAAGTCACATCGCGAGTCACATCACTTGTCATTATTTTGTGATAGATGTCAAAATCATTTTTTGAGAGTGACATGATGTCACTATTCATGATGCAAGTTGTTGAGATCATTTATTACAATTTTGGAGCCAAAATTGGCTTTGACTTTTTGTAAACTAATACCAGACATTTGGTAATTGTTTTTTAATTCATTCATTCGGTTTTTTGGAAAAACAAAGATTGAAAAATAGAACTCTCTCTCTCTCCATTTTCTTGCAAAACCGTGAGCTCCATTGGAGGGAAAATTTGATTTTCTTTCTTCTTTTGCTAGCACAATCAAAGGATCAAACAAGATGATAGGGAAGCATATCTTAGAGCATGGATTTCCATTAAAGCTTGGAGCTTGTTCATCATCTTCATCAACAAAATCCCTTGGCCGAATCATGGAGCTTCTTGGAGGAAAAGTTTTTGTTGAGCATCAAATCCAATTCGATCAATGTAAGTGTGTTTCCGCCACATTTCTTTGTTGTATTCATTATATTTCATGGTTTAAAATGATCTTGGGACATCAATAGAAACCAACAATGGTATCATGGAGCCTTGTTTGAGCATGAAATATTTTAGGGTAAAATTTGGGTAAATTGATTTTGAGCATGTTTTGAATAAATTACTTGTTTGAGCATGCTTATGGATGGATGACTTTGAGTTATTTATGATCAATTTTTTGAAAAACTAATTGGATGAATTTTTCCCCAAAAAATGAGGCATGGCTGAATCTTGTAGTTACCCTAAAGTCTTGGTATTTTTTGTTTTGATTATCATTGGATGACTTGAAACGAATTGGAAATGTCGATTTGTAATTCGATCGGATTGAAAAATGAAATCGGACAAAAATCCTTACCTTGGCCGAGGACAAATTAGCATGTATGGATTTGATTTTTGATTCAAGAATGCTGGACATTAGTTGAACAAATAGGATACATAATTAATTGGTTAAATTGTATTTTGGAAATATTGATTTAGTTAATTAATTGATGTATTACACTTTAATTAATTAAGTTATGAAATTTGGAATTTTAAAATTTGGTTAATTGGGCTTAATTTTGAATTGGGCTTGAAAATGTTTTATTTGGGCATAATGGGCTTGGTTGGGCCAAGTTGGTTTAGGCCAATTGGATTGGATCCAAATTGGGCCTAAATCATACCATTAAGTCCAAATGTAATAAATGGGCTTTAAAAGTTTAATTGGGCCTTATGGGCTAAATTGGTTTTTTGGCATATGAGGGTGATTCCTCAATTGGGCTTGGTAATTGGGTTTGACCCATATTGACCAAAGCCCATGCCTTATAAAATCAATTGAAAGCCCATCGGACTTTAATTAAACGAACATTGGATGTTAGTTGGGCTTTGAGACCCGATAAGATTAGATTTGGAATCAAAGCGCATTAAAAAGTGTAGATATTTAATTTGGAATTAAATACATGAATTAGTATTGAATACGAATTAAATTAGATTTAATGAGTAGTTCGATATAATTCAAGAATTCGTACTTTAAGTACTTATTCTCAAACGAGTTGGACTCGCGCAAATCAAATCATTGTTTGAACATTGGATGATCACTAATATTCAAAGATAATTAATTTGATTAGTTTGTATGAATAACATGCTTGAATGAATATATGGATGTGATGTATGAATAGCGTATATCGGATGGATATTAGAAGGGAAATGGCAATTTTAGAAATTGTTGTAAATTCAGAATTTATAAATTGGACCTGCGTGTCCAGCCTTCTCTCTCATTATTTCTTTGTATTCCCTTCTCACCTAATTCCTCTCAATGTTAATGAGGTTTCTCTTATTGTATTATGTAATTGGGTAGAAGTAGAATAGTGCTAGCTGGGGAGAGGAATGGAGCAATTTGTTCTAGGAACAATCTGTTTAAATATCCATCCGCATATCGTTATTAGTTTACTTTCCGCGCCTTATTATGCTTTTAGAAATGCATGCTTAAGGGTGTATGATGAGACCTTAACAAAGATAATAAATTGGTTGCCAATTTAAGCGAAAAACCCTCAAAACATACTAAGCGTTATTTCCTTCTGTTGAGTGATTCTTACTCAAGATCCAAAGTTGGTATTGGTTTGTTGGCCAAAGTCAAGACCTTTGTCAATTGTGGATGTGTTTGAATCATGAGAGTTTTGTTCCATATCGATGTCTTGTCCAAGTCGTGATTTGTTGGCCAAAGTCAAGATCACTTATTGTTCATCGACATTGATTATGAAGCTTTCCATGTCAATGGGTCCCGCTTAACTAGAATCATTAAGCTTGTTGTGCCAAAGCCAAGGCTTAGTTGATTCAGAGGAAAAAGGTTAGACAAATATATTGGATATATTGGCATATGTATTGTACATATGTTTCGGACTTGGATGTCCACCTACCGGATCTAGGAATTGGATTAGATCCAATTGATCTTCGAGATCTACCTAGTTAAATATCATACAGCTTATTGGCCAAAGTCAAGTTGTGTGTTATTTAACGGGATCCTAGCCCACTAGGAAACTGGTTTTCCCGAGTACTCGACAGAGGGTTAGAGGCTCGCCGAAAAATAGTGGGAGGCTAGTATTGAATTTGCAATTTCATTCAGATACTTAGCTTTACGCGCTTTCATATTATTTCGTCAAAATTATTTTATTAGTTGGACTAATATAATGTTATTTTTCTTATAACAGTTAGACTGTACCCATATATCGTTGATTAGATAGTTAGACTATCGTAATCAAGATGACAGGAAAGGGAATGTCCGAGACATTATCATGGGCGAAAATGTCTTCAAGGGCACGAACTTTGCCGATTGGGAAATGAATCTGAGGATAGTCCTTGGAGCCGAGAGGCTGCTATATACTATACAGAGACCTCTTGGGCCTAAGCCCAAACCTGATCAGTTACTTGAGCTGGAGTTTTGGAAGACTCACAGCGATGATAATGATACTGCTCAGTCTATTATGCTTGCTGCTATGACTCAGCATTTCCGTCGACAGAACAGGGACTTAGATCCCTATAACATGTTGGTGATGTAGGGGTTGGTGCTCAGAGCGCCAATTCCCGTTGTATTTTGTTAAATACTTCTGTAAAACATTATTATTAGTAATATATATGCAGTTTCTATAATATAATCTAATCTTTAATATGGTAAAGACGTAATGACCCTAGAATGATTAGTCATGATACAGTTGCAAAAGCGTCGCAACGGACATTGAGTCGTATCATGACGTTGTCATTCTCAGACTGTTCCTGGTCAAGGTTTACACTACTTGGTCAGTATAGTAAACCCGATGAGACCGGTACATGTCGTATACTGGAATATATGATTCCAATGGTTTCTCAATGAACCATTAGTCTTGGAGACTAGTATAGACGTGTAGGTGTTTATAGCGGATAAACACTGAACGACTCACCGAAGATTCTTAATGGATGGTACACCAGCGTCAATAAGAATCTTCTTGGGTTGAGTAGCACTTGTGATTCTTAGACTTGAGATGCCATTGTGGGCACATGAGACATCTTCTACACTTAGACGGCAGTCACGTCACCGATCTATTTAGATCAGACCTCCGCCTGTTCGTTGGGTGTAGATAGATCCTCAGGGTGTCCTATGTGTATCAAGATAGGATCCGTCAGTTCTGTGTACCAGAGCATAGGTAGTCCATATGATTAGCAATCAGATAAAACCATGGGCCCGTGGTAAGTTTAGAAGCTAGTTCTAAACATTCTTTTTGAGATTGCTAATAGAATAGTCGACTGGATAGTCCCGATAGAGATTTGACGTTTACATCTATATCTCTGGGATTTATCCGGATACCTGTGATGGAGGAATTATACATTTGCGATGACCTCGACCTGTATGGTTTAGCGAGATTATCCGTGATCGTCATAATCTACGGGTGGATAGATTATGGACATGAAATTTGATTTCGTGACGGATATACCTGAACCTAGAGAGTCTCAATAATGAAACATACTCGTTGAGCACTAGAGCAACATAAATAAATAATATTGATTATTTATAAAGTCGTTTAATAGTTAAACGCAAGATACATGCTAAAGAGACTAGATAGTCATTTGCTTAATTATTGTGTATTTACATTTAATACTTGATTAATTTAAATACACATTAATTAATAGTCAAAATGAGTTATTTGACTTTTATCCTATATGAATATATGTTTTTAATATTTAATGTAAATATTATACATATATTTAATATATTTGTATTTAATTAATTAATTATTATTTAATTGTTAAATGATTAAATTAATTAAGATATAAATTTTTAAGTTAGGATATTTGAAGCTAATGATCATAGTTGCAATTGTTGACCAAAATAAATATCTATAAAGTTTTTAGATATTTATAAGTTGACTAAATGCATTTGAAATGAAATTGAAATGAAAATTTGGTGTATATGCTTGTGTATAATTTCGGCCAAGGCTAAAATTTGACAAGTATATATTGTTTTCATTTGCTTTTCATTTAGTTTAACCTAATACACATTTCACAAAAGAGACACCATTGAAAAAGCTTAAAGAACTTTGAGAAGAAAGAAAAATCCAAAGAAAGCTTGATTTTAGTAAGTTTTCTCAAACTTGCTATTAGTAAGGAAATTGTTCCTTAGGATCTAGGCTTTCATATATGATATACTTAGGTTATTCTTTCTTTATTCTTATGTTTTTGTTGATGGAAAGTTTGGTGAAATGGTAGAGCATGTGTAATGAAGAAAGGATATGACTATTGTAGTTATATGTAATCTTTTAAGGTTTATGAAACCATGTTGCTATTCTAGAGTTGTTGACCCACTCTTAAATGACCTAGATTTGATCTTGAGTTGTTTCATTGTGTTGAGACTTGAATTAGATGAAAGATTGATGATTGAAGTAATTGATTTGGTGTATTAAGTCCAATTTGTCCAATTTGTTGAAATTGAGAAATTAGGGTTTATACCTATTCCAAATTTGGGGGTTTTCATATATGTTGAGCATTTGGGTGTGTATATGATGCATGCAAAGTTTCATGTTGATTGGATTTCATTAAGATGAGTTTTGAAGCATGAAATGACCAAATGGTCAATATGGAACCAAGTGAGGCTCACGGCCTTGTGTGAGGAATTTGGGGATTTTGGTTGCTTTGGTGTTTTGATGTTTTGAACATCATAATTTCATCTTAGAAATGATTTAGAATCATTCAAAATTGATTGGATCAATTCGGACTAAAACGGACAAAAATGCAAAGCAAGGGTATTTCGGTAAATTCACCTAAAATGTTTTATTGAATTTATTTTCATAATTTGATTATTGGAATGTTAAATAAATATGTTTATTTAATTTATCCGAGAAAAAGTTTTGAAATCTGAAAATCGGATTTTCACACCGCTTCCGCTGCGTTACCGGATAACCCCCTAAATAACCCCTTCAAAATGGTATCAGAGCAAGTCTGATTCTAGGCCACTTAAAATGCATAGCCTACATTGAATCAATGTTTAATCATGTTTTCTTGATTTATGCATGCTTATTAGGAACTAATTTGATTAGATTTAGGGTGTATGACACTTAGCGGAAAATCCCTAATAATAAGGTTTAAATGTAATTTGTATTTGATGCTTGTTATATGGTCCGTCTTGTCAATACGGTTTATGAATACTTCTTTGTGACTACATCCGAGACCGTGCCTCTGCTGTGAGGGTGTAGCCGATAAAGATTTATTTATACCGGATGTATATCTGATACTAGATAAATTCAAGTAAAAGCGGAATTCTGAACGTGCCCTAGCTGTCAGGATTACGTAAGTAACTTGAGTTTATCATTGACGAGTATTACCTTGGTACGTCTCCTTGTGGGCCTGCCTTCGCAGCGACAACGAGAAACGGCCAGGACCGGATACTTAGGAGTCACTTTTGAGTGATTGACAAATGAGTTGTCTACCTGATGAATATACGTAGGCGAGACCGTGCCTCTGCTGTGAGCTGAAATATATTC
The DNA here is from genome assembly GCA_019454045.1 of Zanthoxylum bungeanum. Lineage (NCBI taxonomy): Eukaryota > Viridiplantae > Streptophyta > Magnoliopsida > Sapindales > Rutaceae > Zanthoxylum > Zanthoxylum bungeanum. The sequence goes on along the minus strand of SKCR01037377.1, from coordinate 38,031 downwards.
ACGGGATCCACCTTTCGCTATTTATATTTAATTTAATTATTAATTATTTGTTTTCTGTTTTGGGATTACAGTATTGCATGATTTAGTGGGAGGGGCATATTAGATTAAAAATCCATGATCTAGTTTATGCTTTTGATATTATATGAAACTGCTTAATTTCTGCTAACCGTTTTTCGTGATCTATATGATAGATTTGCGATGGCGGGTCAATCCACAAACCAGTTTGCGCGTATGTTAGATGCGAACAAACTAAAGGCGCTGAGAACTTTACGGACTGGGAATGGATTTGAGGATTGTCCTCGATTCCGAAAAGTTGGTTATGTTCTTGAGGGTCCTTTACCCCTTGCAGTGGGTGAGGATGCTTCAGAGGAGGAACGCCAAGTTTTTGAAGCTTGGAAGAATGATGATTTAAGGGTTAAATCATACATCCTTAGTTCGCTCTCTCCGAAACTCAAGCAACAATACTATGGAACATCAGATTCCTATAGTATGATACGCGATTAGACAATCGTTCGAGAACCAGGAACGGTTATTGTTCACAAGGTCGCCATGGAACTGTTCCATGCGCGTCTGGATGAGGGGCAAAGTGTTAGCCCACATGTTCTTCAAATGATCGATTTGATCGATCAATTGAGGCAACATAATCTCATCCTGAATGACATTCTCGGTGGGAGTGTCATTCTTGGTTTCCTGCCCAGCTTCATTCCGCCAGTTTGTGATGTACTTCAACATGCACGGGACTGTCTGCACCTACCAGGAGCTACATAGGATGTTGCTCACGGCAGAAGAGGATCTGAAGAAGGAGTACCGACTCGCCCACCTAGATCTACTTCTCTGTCTGCTTCTTCCCTAGGAATGTCCAAGGGAAAGAAGAAGAAAGGGAAGAAGAATAAGGCCTTCGGTCCTCCACAGCAGGCGAAGATAGCTAACCCCAAAAGGGCTTCTGAAGACAAATGCCACCACTGCGGCAAGGTCGGCACTGGAAGAGAACTGTCCGATTACATTGCTCAGATCAGGAGAGACAGAGCATCTACATCAGGTACTTTTATTTTTCCAGTTATTGATTTATCTTTGGCTTGTGAAGCCGTTACATCCACTGGATTTTAGATTCTGCTTGTCCCATTGACATTTGCAATTCGTTGCAGGTGCTGAAGGAAAGTAGGAGGCTGAAGCCAGGGGAGATGCAGTTGCGGTTCGGGAGTGGAGACTCTTTGGATGCAGTTGCAGTGGGAGTATGCGAGATCTCATTGCCGAATGGGACACTTTTGCTTTATGACTGTCATTTTGTACCGGGATGTGTCGCTAATATTATATCACTTTTTGTACTTGATACAGAAGGATTTTGTATGAATATTAAGAATAGTTCTTTGTATTTATATGATAGAAATAATATTCAGATCCTTTGTTGTCCAAACCAGCATGGTCATTACACATTGCAAACTTCAAAAGATATATTAAATACTGGAGTTAATAAACGTAGTTTACCTGTAATTAATAATACTGAACTTTGGCATATGAGACTTGGTCACATTGGCGTTAAACGCCTTACCCAATTGGTTAGGAATGGTTTGATATCAGATCTTACCATTGAGTCCTATCCAACTTGTGAATCCTGTATTCAGGGTAAGATGACCAAAGCCCCATTTTCTGGTGTTGGACACCGCGCCACAACTTACTGGAACTCGTACATTCTGATGTATGTGGTCCACTAAGTCAAACTGCTCACAGTGGTTATTCGTACTTCGTTACCTTTACCACCGATGATTTGTCACGGTACGGTTATGTGTATTTGATGCGACATAAATCGGAAACCTTTGAAAAGTTCAAAAGTTCCGAAATGAAGTAGAAAAACAAACTGGTAAATATATTAAATGCCTTCGATCAGATCGAGGCGGCGAATATATGAGTGGTGAGTTCATGGATTATATGAAGGAGAATGGGATTCTCGCTCAATATACTCCTCCAGTACACCACAGCACAACGGTGTATCTGAAGGAGAAATCGGACTTTATTGGATATGGTCCGATCGATGTTGAGTTTCACAGATTTGCCCTATTACTTATGGGGTTACTGTCTCTTAACAGCCGCACATCTTTTGAATAAGATTCCTTCAAAGGCTGTTCCTACGACACCGTATGAGATATGGTTCGGTAGGAGACCGAATCTTAATTATATTAAGGTTTGGGGTTGTCCTGCCTATGTCAGGGTGACTCAGCAAAGTAAGCTTTCGCCTCGAGGGCAAAAGTTTAGGTTTGTTGGATATCCCTCAAATACGAGGGGATATCTGTTCTATGATACCGAGCATCGAAATGTCTTCGTAGCTCGCTTCGCAAAATTTCTAGAAGTAGAATTTTTGTCAGAAGGTAGTGATCATAGAAGGTTGAACTTGATGAAGTCCAACCTGAAAACAACGAACCAACGGAGGAACCTGAGATTCAAGTAGATGAAGGACCTTCAACACACACACTCCGTAGGTCGGAAAGGGTATCTAGACCTCCTGAACGCTTGTATTTGATACAAGAAAAGAGTCTGGATGTTCTCTTAGTTGAAGAGACCGATCCTTTCACCTATAGAGAATCGATGTTGGACATCGACTCCGTGAAATGGCAAAGTGCCATGAAATCCGAGATAGATTCAATGCATGAAAATCAAGTTTGGGACTTGATTCCGCTTCCCGAAGGAATTGTTCCTATCGGTTGTAAATGGGTTTACAAAGGAAGCGCGGGCCTGACGGTAAGGTTGAAACTTACAAGGCCCGACTGGTAGCAAAAGGTTACACGCAGCGACCTGGCGTCGACTACGATGAAACTTTTTCGCCGGTAGCAATGCTTAAGTCTATCCGGATTTTGCTTTCTATAGCTGCGTATCATGACTACGAGATTTGGCAAATGGATGTCAAAACGGCTTTTCTAAATGGGTTTCTTGATGAAGAAATCTATATGGAACAGCCGGAAGGTTTCACATCCAGCCAAACCTCGGGTATGGTTTGTAAGCTTAAGAAGTCCATTTATGGACTTAAACAAGCTTCACGAAGTTGGAATCTTCGATTCGACGAGATTATCAGATCGTCTGGTTTCCTTAAGAATTCGGAAGAATCCTGTGTGTATCAGAAGGCCAGTGGGAGCATGGTCGTATTTTTAGTCCTGTATGTTGATGACATCCTAATCATTGGGAATGATTTAGGAATGTTACAAAGCGTTAAAGCATATCTCTGTAAGAATTTCTCCATGAAGGACCTGGGAGAAGCTTCCTATGTTTTAGGGATAAAACTCTATCGAGATAGACAAAGGAGGCTGATTGGGTTATCCCAATCAACGTACGTAGATAAGATCTTGGAACGGTATAGCTTTGGTAACTGTAAGACAGCAAACATACCGTTCAGACATGGGATTCATCTTTCCAAGAAGATGTGTCCACAAACAGAAGATGAGAAGGTTAGAATGTCTAACCAACCTTATGCTTCGTGTTTGGGTAGCATAATGTATGCCATGTTGTGTACGAGGCCTGATATCAGTTTCGCTGTTAGCGTAACTAGTCGATATCAGTCCAATCCAGGTAATGACCATTGGATGGCCATTAAACATATCCTAAAGTATCTTAAAGGTACTAAGGATAAGTTGATAATATATGGAGGAAACGAACTGCAGGTTAACGGGTATACAGACTCCGATTTCCAATCGGATCCCGATGATAGAAAGTCTACATCTGGATTTGTCTTTACCCTTAACGGAGGTGCAGTATGTTGGAAGAGTTCCAAACAGGGATCTACAGTTGATTCCACCACTGAGGCGGAATATATTGCAGCTTCTGAAGCCGCAAAAGAGGCTGTGTGGATAAAGAACTTTATCACAGAATTGGGAGTTGTCCCAAGTATCGAGAATGCGATTCCGTTATACTGTGATAATACTGGAGCCATTGCGCAAGCAAAGGAACCGAGGGCGCATCAGAAGTCGAAGCATGTGGAACGCAAGTACCACATCATTCGAGAGATCGTGTCGCGAGGGGATATTGTCGTGTGCAAGGTACCGAGTGAAGACAACGTAGAAGACCCGCTGACGAAGGCCATACCTCCGAAGTTATTTGATAAACACGTGGAGTCGATGGGTATTAGATACAATCGATATTGGCGCTAGAGCAAGTGGGAGATTTTGTAGGGGTTGGTGCTCAGAGCGCCAATTCCCGGTTGTATTTTGTTAAATACTTCTGTAAAACATTATTATTAGTAATAATATATGCAGTTTCTATAATATAATCTAATCTTTAATATGGTAAAGACGTAATGACCCTAGAATGATTAGTCATGATACAGTTGCAAAAGCGTCGCAACGGACATTGAGTCGTATCATGACGTTGTCATTCTCAGACTGTTCCTGGTCAAGGTTTACACTACTTGGTCAGTATAGTAAACCCGTGAGACCGGTACATGTCGTATACTGGAATATATGATTCCAATGGTTTCTCAATGACCATTAGTCTTGGAGACTAGTATAGACGTGTAGGTGTTTATAGCGGATAAACACTGAACGACTCACCGAAGATTCTTAATGGATGGTACACCAGCGTCAATAAGAATCTTCTTGGGTTGAGTAGCACTTGTGATTCTTAGACTTGAGATGCCATTGTGGGCACATGAGACATCTTCTACACTTAGACGGCAGTCACGTCACCGATCTATTTAGATCAGACCTCCGCCTGTTCGTTGGGTGTAGATAGATCCTCAGGGTGTCCTATGTGTATCAAGATAGGATCCGTCAGTTCTGTGTACCAGAGCATAGGTAGTCCATATGATTAGCAATCAGATAAAACCATGGGCCCGTGGTAAGTTTAGAAGCTAGTTCTAAACATTCTTTTTGAGATTGCTAATAGAATAGTCGACTGGATAGTCCCGATAGAGATTTGACGTTTACATCTATATCTCTGGGATTTATCCGGATACCTGTGATGGAGGAATTATACATTTGCGATGACCTCGACCTGTATGGTTTAGCGAGATTATCCGTGATCGTCATAATCTACGGGTGGATAGATTATGGACATGAAATTTGATTTCGTGACGGATATACCTGAACCTAGAGAGTCTCAATAATGAAACATACTCGTTGAGCACTAGAGCAACATAAATAAATAATATTGATTATTTATAAAGTCGTTTATAGTTAAACGCAAGATACATGCTAAAGAGACTAGATAGTCATTTGCTTAATTATTGTGTATTTACATTTAATACTTGATTAATTTAAATACACATTAATTAATAGTCAAAATGAGTTATTTGACTTTTATCCTATATGAATATATGTTTTTATATTTAATGTAAATATTATACATATTTTAATATATTTGTATTTAATTAATTAATTAATTATTTAATTGTTAAATGATTAAATTAATTAAGATATAAATATTTAAGTTAGGATATTTGAAGCTAATGATCATAGTTGCAATTGTTGACCAAAATAAATATCTATAAAGTTTTTAGATATTTATCAAGTTGACTAAATGCATTTGAAATGAAATTGAAATGAAAATTTGGTGTATATGCTTGTGTAAATTTCGGCCAAGGCTAAAATTTGACAAGTATATATTGTTTTCATTTGCTTTTCATTAGTTAACCTAATACACATTTCACAAAAGAGACACCATTGAAGAAAGCTTAAAGAACTTTGAGAAAGAAAGAAAAATCCAAAGAAAGCTTGATTTTAGTAAGTTTTCTCAACTTGCTATTAGTAAGGAAATTGTTCCTTAGGATCTAGGCTTTCATATATGATATACTTAGGTTATTTCTTTCTTTATTCTTTATGTTTTTGTTGATGGAAAGTTTGGTGAAATGGTAGAGCATGTGTAATGAAGAAAGATATGACTATTGTAGTTATATGTAATCTTTTAAGGTTTATGAAACCATGTTGCTATTCTAGAGTTGTTGACCCACTCTTAAATGACCTAGATTTGATCTTGAGTTGTTTCATTGTGTTGAGACTTGAATTAGATGAAAGATTGATGATTGAAGTAATTGATTTGGTGTATTAAGTCCAATTTGTCCAATTTGTTGAAATTGAGAAATTAGGGTTTATAACCTATTCCAATTTTGGGGGTTTTCATATATGTTGAGCATTTGGTGTGTATATGATGCATGCAAAGTTTCATGTTGATTGGATTTCATTAAGATGAGTTTTGAAGCATGAAATGACCAAATGGTCAATAATGGAACCAAGTGAGGCTCACGGCTTGTGTGAGGAATTTGGGGATTTTGGTTGCTTTGGTGTTTTGATGTTTTGAACATCATAAGTTCATCTTAGAAATGATTTAGAATCATTCAAAATTGATTGGATCAATTTCGGACTAAAACGGACAAAAATGCAAAGCAAGGGTATTTCGGTAAATTCACCAAAATATTTTATTGAATTTATTTTCATAATTTGATTATTGGAATGTTAAATAAATGTTTATTTAATTTATCCGAGAAAAAGTTTTGAAATCTGAAAATCGGATTTTCACCGCTTCCGCTGCGTTACCGGATAACCCCCTTAAATAACCCCTTCAGGTGAGGTTGCCCGATCTTCACCGATCTAACCGAAGGTCGCATAGATATGGGTTAGTGAAGAAGCTCTTCCGTTCACGTATGTCAGAAGGCATGTTTGTTGAGTCCCATGTGGCACAGATGATTGCTGACATAGATGAGCTGGCTAAGATGGGGATAGTCTTAGAGGCTGAGATTACCATAGATATGATCTTGTAATCTCTCCCCGACACTTGGAAACAATTCATCATAAGCTATAACCTGATGAACACTTATGATATTCTTGGAGAGTTGTTGTCAATTCTCAAGGAAGTTGAAAAGGAGATGCTTAAGGGCAACATGCGCGAGGCGCACTTTGCTTCGACATCTCAAACACCGAGGGCTGTGCCCAAGGCGACTGGAGGTGTGAAGAAGAAGAAGCATAAAAGAAAGGGCAAGGCCAAATCGTCAAAGGCTTCTGGGAAGCCTAAGGATAAATCTCAGGATGTTTGCCTCCAGTGCGGCAAGCGGGGTCACTGCAAGCGTGACTACCGCGAGTACAAGGCGCTCCAGAAGGAGATTAAAGTGAGCACGGCACCAGCTTCAGGTATGTTTGTTATTGAGATAAACATGACTATTTCTAGTTTTAAAAATTGGATTTTTGATTTTGGTTGTGGTACTCACATATGTACTGATGTGCAGGATCTGCGGATTAGCAGGAGACTGGCCTCAGGGGAGATTGATCTACGCGTCGGAAATGGGGCACCGGTCGCCGTTTTGGCCGTTGGCACTTTTGTTTTAAAACTGCCCCCGAGGCATGTACTTGAACTTAATGACTGTTATTATGTACCTAGTTTGACTAGGAATATTATTTCTGTATCTATGTTAACCCAATGTGGGTATACTTTTGTATTCATGAACATTGGGTGTTTTGTGTATAAAAATGATGTAGAAATTTGCACTACTGTTGCAAATAATGGTCTTTATATTTTGAATGTAAATCAATCTCAAACATATAATAAAACAAACAAAAGGCTTAAAATGAGTAATAAAGATGAAACTTATATGTGGCACTGTCATCTGGGACACATAAACAAGACTCACATATCCACACTTTCGAAGAGTGGGTACTTGGACGGATTTGATCCAAATTCATATGACGTCTGCGAATCTTGCTTATTAGGCAAAATGCCTAAATCACCTTTTAGCGGTAAAGGTGAACGCGCCACTGAACTGATAGCCCTCGTTCATAGTGACGTATGTGGGCCCATGTCTAGCCAGGCTAGAGGTGGATATGAATACTTCATAACCTTTACGGATGATGCATCACGTTATGATTATGTGTATCTTATGAGACACAAGTCAGAAACTTTTGAGAAATTCAATGAGTTTCGACATGAAGTAGAAAAACAGACCGGCAAGAGTATAAATACATTACGGTCGGACCGTGGTGGCGAATACTTAAGCAATGAGTTTCTAGATTACTTGAAAGAATATGGTATTCTTTCACAGTGGACTCCTTCTGGAACACCGCAATTAAACGGTGTGTCCGAATGGAGAAACTGAACTTTGTTGGACATGGTTAGGTCTATGATGAGTCGCACTGAGCTACCTATTTCCTTCTGGGGATATGCATTAAACAGTGCAATTCTTATTTTGAATAAGGTTCCGTCAAAATCTATACAACAGACACCATATGAGATATGGACAAGAAAGAAATCGGGTTTCTCATTCCTAAAGATTTGAGGATGCTGGGCATACGTCAAACGTTTGGAAGGTACCAAACTTGAACCCAAATCGGATAAATGCCTATTCGTAGGATATCCTAGGGAAACCAAAGGATATTACTTATATCACCCACGAGAGAACAAAGTATTTGTTGCTCTACATGCGGTTTTCCTTGAGAAGGAATTCCTAAATGCAGTGGTTAGTGGGAGGAAAGTAGAACTCGATGAAAATCGGAGTGATACTGTTCCTGGCATAGAATCCTCAGCGGAATAAGAACAGTCCATCTGGGATGAGACTGTACCACAATCTTCTATTACACAAGAACCGCGTAGGTCGGAAAGAGTCAGGAAACAACCTGAGAGGTATAGGTTTCTGATATCACCTCATGTAGATATTAATCTCATTGAGGATAACGAACCGGCTACGTATGAGGAAGAGATACAAGATATCGATTCTGCTTTATGGCAAGAAGCCATGAAGTCCGAAATTGACTCCATGAATACCAACCAAGTTTGGACACTGGTTGATGCACCAGAAGGCGTAAAGCCTATTGGATGCAAATGGGTCTTCAAGAAGAAGACCGACATGGATGGCAACGTACAAACGTACAAAGCTAGGCTTGTAGCGAAGGGTTATCGTCAACGATATGGTGTCGATTACGACGAAACTTTCTCACCCGTTGCCATGATTAAATCCATTCGGATAATGCTTGCAATTGCTGCATATTTCGATTACGAGATATGGCAGATGGGCGTTAAAATCGCTTTCCTTAACGGAAACCTTTTGGAGGATGTTTATATGCAACAGCCTGACGGTTTTATCGTGCCTAGACTTGCAAATAAGGTTTGTAAGTTAAATCGGTCCATTTATGGACTGAAGCAAGCATCACGGTCATGGAACCAACTTTTGATGAGATCATAAAAGAATATGATTTCATTCAAAACGAAGATGATCCTTGTGTATATAAGAAGGTAGTGGGAGAGCACTGAATTTTATTGTCCTTTATGTTGACGATGTATTGCTTATAGGCAATGACATTCCCATGCTAACGTCGGTGAAAGCTTTGCTTTCATTGAAATTCTCCATGAAAGATCTGGGAGAAGCAGGCTTTATTCTGGGAAAAAAAGATCTACCGGGATAGATCTAGAAGCTGCTTGGACTCTCCCAGAGTACGTACATTGACAAAGTGTTGAAGAGATTCAACATGGATCAGTCCAAAAGAGGACTGTTGCCAGTGTCACATGGCGTCTATTTATCTAGGACATGTGTCCTAAAACTCAAGAGATAGAGGACAACATGAGTCGGATACCGTTCGCCTCGGCAGTCTGATCGATCATGTATGCCATGAATGTACGTGACATGATGTCTCCTATGCTTTGAGCATGTGTAGTCGATATCAGGGATCAGGTGAAGGTCACTGGATGGCGGTTAGAATATCCTTAAGATTTAGACGAACAAAGGATGCTTTCTTAATCTATAGAGATGGAGAACTTGAGGTAACTGTTGGGGTTGGTGCTCAGAGCGCCAATCCGGACCGTATTTATGTATGATTCATGAATACGAACATCCCCTTATTCCATAATACTACTTACTTAGTGGTTGCACCTCTTGTTTTTATATACGTATTCGATCTGATTACGATTAGATTGAAACTAAATGTGGTTTAGTGATATGTATATATTAGACAAAGACCCGATAATATATAATGCAATACACAGTTACAAAGATAGTTTGTAATTGACATTGGGAAGTGTATTGCTAAAGATATATATTATCAAATAAAGTTCCTGGTCAAGATTTGCTAACACGGGTCGGTTAGTCAAATCTGTTGAGACCAGTACATGTCGTATATCGAGACTTGGTCCGATGGTTTATCCAATGAACCATGAGTCTAGGGGACTCATATAGACGTGTAGGTGTTTATAGTGATAAACACTGAACGGCTCACCGAAGATTCTTAATGGATGGTACGCCAACGTCAATAAGAATCTTCTCGGGTTGAGTAGCATAGTGGTCCTTCGACTTGAGATACCACTGTGGATGTATGAGACATCCTCCACACTTAGATGGCAGTCACGTCACCGATCTATTTAGATCAGACCTCCGCCTGTTCGTTGGGTGTGGACCGATCCTCAGGATATCCTGTGTGTGTCAAGATAGGATCCGTCAGTTCTGTGTACAGAGCATAGGTAGTCCATATATTATTAGCAGTCTGTTAAATCTGTGGCCACAGTATACATCGGAAGTAAGTTCCGAGTGTTATTTAGAGATTGCTAATAGATACGTCGACGAGATAATACCTATAGAGATTTGACGTTTACATCTATATCTCTGGGATTATCTGGATACCTGTGACGGAGGGATTATACGTATGCAATGACCTCGACCTGTATGATTCAGCGAGATTATCCGTGATCGTCATAATCTACGGGTGGATAGATTATGGACACGAAATTGGATTTCGTGACGGATATACCTGAATCTAGAGAGTCTCAATAATGAAACATACTCGTAGAGCACTAGGGCAACTTTTATGAATAATGATGATTATTTATAAATCGTTTAAACGTTAAACGAAAAATACATGCGAACGGGCCGAACCGTCATTTCCTAATTAATGTGTATTTGTATTTAATATATGATATTATTAAATACACATTAATAAATAGTCAAATAAAGGTATTTGACATATATCATCAATATATGTATTTGAGATATTTAAAGTAAATATAATACATATATTTGATATATTGTATTTAATTAATTATTTAATTATTTAATTGTTAAATGATTAATATAATTAAAATATAAATATCTCACCAAATGATAAAGTTAGGAAATGATTATAAGTGTAAATGTTTGACTTTACATTAAAGGAAAAGGTTGTCAAATTGAATTTGACTTCCTTGGATATTTATTTTAAATTGTTAAAATTAAAATTTTTTTCCTTTATTTTGCTAAATTTCGGCCAAGACCTTAAATAAATATAAGTGTTATATTTTTAAGTTGCAATTGTTGACTTAGTTGAATAATTCATTAAAGTGTAATGATTAGAAAACAAGTTGACAAGTTGTAACTTTAATGAAACAAAATAATATCTAGATATTATTTCTTCACAAAATTTCGGCCAAGGCTATTTGGAGGAGGTATATATTGTTTTGTTTCATTTAGGGTTTAAGAAGTTCATATACACAAAATAAACATAAAAGAAAGTTGAGGAAAAAGCTTGAAGGCTAAAGGAGAAAAAAGGCTTGAAAATTGGATTTTGTAAGTTTTCTTTAAAGCTTTCAACATGGAAATTGTTAACATACTTGGCATCATTTTGTGGCTTTGATGTCTTTCTTTTTATAGTTTATGTTTATTTGGTTTTGAACTTTGATGAAAGTGATGAGCATGTATAATGGAGAAAGCTTGTGACTAGTGTAGTTATAAGTATTCTTTTAGGTTTTGGAAACCTTGTTGCCATTCTAGAGTTGTTGACCCACTCTTAAATGACCTAGAATTGTTCTATAGTTGTTTCATTGTGTTGAGACTTGAATTGGATGGAAGAAACATGATTGAAGTATTAGATTTAACCAATTTGGTCAAATTTGTCCAATTTGAAGAAATTGAAAAATTAGGGTTTAAGACCTTTCCAAATTTGGGGCTTTTCATATATGTTGTGCATTTGGATGTGTATATGATGCATATAAAGTTTCATGTTCATTGGATTACATCTTGATGTGTTTTGATGCATGAAATGACAAAGTGCACAAATGGCCCCTAATGGTGCATTCGGCCAAAGTGAGAAAATTTGGGGATTTGGTTGCTTTTGGTGTTTTGATGTTTTGAACATGCTAAGTTCATCTTAGAAATGATTTAGAATCATTCAAAATTGATTGGATCAATTTCGGACTAAAATGGACAAAATACAATATAAGGGTAATTTGGTAATTCACTTGAATATGATTCATTTGAATTTTGTTTCATAATTTGATTATTGGGCATTAAATAAATATGTTTATTTAATTAATCCAAGAAAAAGTTTTGAAATCGGAAGATTCGATCTCCCGCCGCTTCCGCTGCGTTACCGGTATTCCCCCTAAAAACCCCTACAAAATGGTATCAGAGCGAGTCTGATTCTAGGCCTCCATAAATGATTAGCTTGTTTTATTCAATGTTTAATCATGTTTCTTGACTTATACATGCATGTTATAATCTAATTTGATTAGATTTAGGGTGTATGACACTTAATGAATATCCCCGCTTAATAAGGTTTTAAAGTAACTAGTATTTGGAATACTTGTTTCTTGGTCCGTCTTGTCAATACGGTTTATAAATATCTTTTCGTTGACTACATCCGAGACCGTGCCTCTGCTGTGAGGATGTAGCTGATAGAAATTTATTTATGCCGAATGTATATTAGATACTAGATAAATTCAAGCGAAAGCGGAATCCTGAACGTGCCCTAGCTGTCAGGGTTACGTAAGTAACTTGAGTTTATCATTGACAAGTTTAACCTTGGTACGTCTCCTTGTGGGCCTGCCTTCGCAGCGACAACGAGAAACGGCCAGGACCGGAACCTCGGAGTCACTGGTGAGTGATTGACAATTAGTTGTCTACCTGTGAATATACGTCGGCGAGACCGTGCCTCTGCTGTGAGTCGAAATATATTCATGGGGTCCTCTTCCCATTATGGAATTCGATTTAATTATTGAATTCTCGTCTTTCCGTTGGGGATTACGGCATTACGTAAAAATAATGGGAGGCACTGCTAAGTTTAAAATATTCCATAACTTAGGCAGTGTATGTTATTATGGAAATTGCGCTTATTTGTTTCCTTATTCTATTGTTTATATAGAATTAAACTTTTATTTACTGCACACATATTATGATATGTTATCTGACTAGACTCTTGGTTGCAGTCATTCTAGAATAGGTTCTAGATATTACTAGACTATGATATTATTAGATTAGTCTAGACCATCGGAAACTGTTGTTCTGATTTTCTATAAAAATAAAGATGGTTAATGACTTAGTTTCTAAGTCATAATAGATAATCTAGATAGATATCCCCTTTAGGATATAATACTTTAGAGACAATAGTTTCTTATGCAGTAAGAATTGACTTGAATTAGTTCATGTCTCGAGATTCTTGACTGGCATTTAGAAAGCCCTATTAGGTATTTGTTTATCTAGTAATGACATTTCTAAGCTTTAATTACCTTTAGAGGTAATGTGTTTGACACAATTTGCTAATCAGTTATTTACAATTGTTGTGAATAGTTGAATGCAAATAGTAAAGCTAAAGAAAGGAGATGCGTATATTTGTGTATAGAAAATATCGATTTTCACAATACTACAACTATAGGTATTGGATACCAGATCTCCCGTCTAGTTATTTGAAATGTTGGTTAACGATTGTTTTGATATTTGATATCGGAACTTGCGACTATTGGATATCACTTGTTCTTTATAAATAATTGTTACATATTTTATAATAACTAGTAGTGTCATTGACGTAGAGATAAACATTAAGAAAAATTATTTGGTAAAGTAAATAATTTAGAACGGTGCTTTATGAATTTAATCACTTAAGTATTGGATGCTAATCCATATGGTAAAGGATGGTTTGATACTAGATCACACCACACATCCTTATCCATTTAATGAATATTGTATTCAGGAATGTGATTAAGATCTCGTTTAACCAATGATTGTCATTGGACCACCAAATTTATTTAACTGATACATTGGATGTATGTAGTTTTATAAATAATAATTGCTTAAGGTAGTTTTCTTTATTTCGTAACTTAGTTGATGAATTGTCATAACTTAGTTACGTGTTTCTGAAGGAACACATATTGAAAGTCTTGAAAGTATCAAGTACTTCAATCCGTTTGATGAAACGTAGATTGAACATTTTTGACTTGTTCAAATATATTCAATCTAAAGGTTTTAGAGAATTCTATCCTCAAAATTCATAACATGTCTTTGAACTGTTCAAAGATCTTTGATACGATCAAACGTATGAATTTAAAGCAATTAGTTCTAAGGTTATTTAGTGAATATGATTCATATTCAATATTGTTCTTCCACGATTCCATCTTGATGGAATTGAGTAGTGGGAGCAATCAAATCTTATATGATTTGATTCGTATGATATTGAAAGTTACCGAATTAGTTTCAATACTCTTGGGGTTATACTCCAGTAACACTAATTCATCTCTTTAATTAATGTTCCATTATTTTCTACAGTTGCATATATGATATGTATAGGTAGAAAATTTGAATCTTGAAAAGTTTGAGATTTCAATCTTTCTTTTATATAATAGTTATATAATGGAAATTACTTACACCTCGGAGGTATAAGTAAAAGTTTATCGTTTATTCTGTTAATAGAATATTATATTCTATTTAATAGAATATCTTTCCTACGATTCTAAGTAATAAAATCGTTTTATTACTTGGTGTGTAACATCAGATGTTAACTATTGTAGAAAAGACTTGACTTATTGAAGTCAAATGTGAGAATGATAAATTATAAATGGAACTACGTAATTAATAAGATGAAACAACCCTTATACATCTTCGTGCAAGTCCAATAGGATAACGAATCATTCACGAGTATTTGATACTTAATGGTTCCGTTGTTTTCTTATTGAAGAAAAATTATCCTATGACTTTTAATGGAAGCGATATTTGATATCGATTCTGGAAGTTCACCATTGAACCTTAGATCTAAATTGTTCATAGCTTACTATGATCAAGTTTTGAACTTGATTACGCTTTTATTATGAATTAGTTCATGATATGTGCTAATTGTTTGCACAACGGAAGCAATGTGAGCTTATTAAAGGTTTGACCTTTATAGTATGACAGTGAGAAAAGTTATACTCAGCAATCTATTGTAGATTCTGAGAAAACTTATCTCTAGTCACACTAATTGAACAATTAAAGATATATTGGTTAATGTTGATAATAAACTGTATATTTTAGCTAAAGAATGCAAAGTGGCGTTTTTGGATGACTTATTCAGATAAGAGATCAGTTGTGATTTCCTTATTTGAAGAGTTCATTCTAGAATGGCCCTAGAGTTTGTGTTCTGCTGAAATTGCAGTTTAGTGTGCTAGCTTACAGAGCCTATTGTAGACTCGGATAAGTCTTCCAGAAGTATGTGTTCTCTATTTTTGATATCGTCAGATTGTCTGATCTTGTCAAAGTATATAGAATACATATATGATTAGAAGGGTTAGTGGGAGCGTACATATTACTTTCTAGTGTTATATATCCTAACGACATTGTCATTATTATAGTAATAATGAGATTTTTATGAGGTAAAAGATTTACCTAAGTCTTCTTTACTCCGTGATAAAAGTGAGAGTAGTCTCTTTTATATACGATATAAAGTTTTATATAAGATATAAAACCAAGAGACTTGTGAGATACTCCTATTAGTCGTACATTAGATATGATCTAATGAAAGACATAACAAGGCTATTTGTGTGACATTTAGTATAACTGTTCGACAGTTATTGTGTGTCTTATATAAAGTATTTATTTTTCGTAAAGGATGATTCCTTTTTCGAAAGAAATATTGATTAGAATGTCTAATCAATCTTATGTATCATTTGATGATGACATAATAAATACTTTATAATGTACGATTATAGATATTGATTTAATCGTAATTGTTACGAGTTATTTTGACATCCTATAGACCATATGATGGATCTTGAAACACGTTCTTTGTGATCTTTGAGATTTTAAGAACGAGTTTCTAATTCATGGAGAATATAGTCTGCAACCATTAGGGTCATATTAGTTTTGAGACTAATTATGACGTTAGACAGTCTACGTCATAAAGAGTCACAAAAGATGCAGTGGGAGTGTCACGAAGGATTCTACTATTTAGTGGAATCAAATGCAACTTTTGAAGTATTGACTTATGAAGTTGCATAGTGACCTTTTTAAATTAGAAGTTTTTAAATTGGTGTTGTGCTTGCGGTTGTCTTCATAGTATTTTGGATTTGATCCTTAAATACTTGGACAACTCAGTAGCTATAGCACAATACTGATGTAGCATCAGAGTCATATTAATGTATAATCTAGATTCTACAAAATATGAATGATGTTGACTAAGGGAAACGATAGAGTTTGTTTGACAAACTCGATATTTCATAGCGGACTTGTTTTTGTTGTCTACCTCTTAAGTACTGGGTGAGCTTTTGAGGACCATGTGCATACGATGCACATTGAGACGAGTATATGATACCGTGGATTGGCACTAGAGCAAGTGGGAGAAATTGTTGGGGTTGGTGCTCAGAGCGCCAATCCGGACCGTATTTATGTATGATTCATGAATACGAACATCCCCTTATTCCATAATACTACTTACTTAGTGGTTGCACCTCTTGTTTTTATATACGTATTCGATCTGATTACGATTAGATTGAAACTAAATGTGGTTTAGTGATATGTATATATTAGACAAAGACCCGATAATATATAATGCAATACACAGTTACAAAGATAGTTTGTAATTGACATTGGGAAGTGTTATGCTAGATATATATTATCAAATAAAGTTCCTGGTCAAGATTCACTAACACGGGTCGGTTAGTCAAATCTGCTGAGACCAGTACATGTCGTATATCGAGACTTGGTCCGATGGTTTATCCCAATGAACCATGAGTCTAGGGAGACTCATATAGACGTGTAGGTGTTTATAGTGTATAAACACTGAACGGCTCACCGAAGATTCTTAATGGATGGTACGCCAACGTCAATAAGAATCTTCTCGGGTTGAGTAGCATAGTGGTCCTTCGACTTGAGATACCACTGTGGATGTATGAGACATCCTCCACACTTAGATGGCAGTCACGTCACCGATCTATTTAGATCAGACCTCCGCCTGTTCGTTGGGTGTGGACCGATCCTCAGGATATCCTGTGTGTGGTCAAGATAGGATCCGTCAGTTCTGTGTACAGAGCATAGGTAGTCCATATATTATTAGCAGTCTGTTAAATCTGTGGC
Organism: Zanthoxylum bungeanum; assembly: GCA_019454045.1. NCBI lineage: Eukaryota > Viridiplantae > Streptophyta > Magnoliopsida > Sapindales > Rutaceae > Zanthoxylum > Zanthoxylum bungeanum. Next base: position 20,792 of record SKCR01037377.1, on the reverse strand, counting down.
CACAGTATACATCGGAAGTAAGTTCCGAGTGTTATTTAGAGATTGCTAATAGATACGTCGACGAGATAATACCTATAGAGATTTGACGTTTACATCTATATCTCTGGGATTATCTGGATACCTGTGACGGAGGGATTATACGTATGCAATGACCTCGACCTGTATGATTCAGCGAGATTATCCGTGATCGTCATAATCTACGGGTGGATAGATTATGGACACGAAATTGGATTTCGTGACGGATATACCTGAATCTAGAGAGTCTCAATAATGAAACATACTCGTAGAGCACTAGGGCAACTTTTATGAATAATGATGATTATTTATAAATCGTTTAAACGTTAAACGAAAGATACATGCGAACGGGCCGAACCGTCATTTCCTAATTAATGTGTATTTGTATTATATATGATATTATTAAATACACATTAATAAATAGTCAAATAAAGGTATTTGACATATATCATCAATATATGTATTTGAGATATTTAAAGTAAATATAATACATATATTTGATATATTTGTATTTAATTAATTATTTAATTATTTAATTGTTAAATGATTAATATAATTAAAATATAAATATCTCACCAAATGATAAAGTTAGGAAATGATTATAAGTGTAAATGTTGACTTTACATTAAAGGAAAAGGTTGTCAAATTGAATTTGACTTCCTTGGATATTTATTTTAAATTGTTAAAATTAAAATATTTTTTCCTTTATTTTTTGCTAATTTCGGCCAAGACCTAAATAAATATAAGTGTTATATTTTTAAGTTGCAATTGTTGACTTAGTTGAATAATCATTAAAAGTGTAATGATTTAGAAAACAAGTTGACAAGTTGTAACTTTAATGAAACAAAATAATATCTAGATATTATTTCTTCACCAAATTCGGCCAAGGCTTATTTGGAGGAGGTATATATTGTTTTGTTTCATTTTTAGGGTTAAGAAGTTCATTACACAAAATAAACATAAAAGAAAGTTGAGAGAAAAGCTTGAAGGCTAAAGGAGAAAAGGCTTGAAAACTTGGATTTTGTAAGTCTTTCTTAAAGCTTTCAACATGGAAATTGTTCTAACATACTTGGCATCATTTTGTGTTGCTTTGATGTTCTTTCTTATTTTATAGTTTATGTTTATTGGTTTTGAACTTTGATGAAAGTGATGAGCATGTATAATGGAGAAAGCTTGTGACTAGTGTAGTTATAAGTATTCTTTTATGGTTTTGGAAACCTTGTTGCCATTCTAGAGTTGTTGACCCACTCTTAAATGACCTAGAATTGTTCTATAGTTGTTTCATTGTGTTGAGACTTGAATTGGATGGAAGAAACATGATTGAAGTATTAGATTTAACCAATTTGGTCAAATTTGTCCAATTTGAAGAAATTGAAAAATTAGGGTTTAAGACCTTGTTCAAATTTGGGGCTTTTCATATATGTTGTGCATTTGGATGTGTATATGATGCATATAAAGTTTCATGTTCATTGGATTACATCTTGATGTGTTTTGATGCATGAAATGACAAAGTGCACAAATGGCACCCTTAATGGTGCATTCGGCCAAAGTGAGAAAATTTGGGGATTTGGTTGCTTTTGGTGTTTTGATGTTTTGAACATGCTAAGTTCATCTTAGAAATGATTTAGAATCATTCAAAATTGATTGGATCAATTTCGGACTAAAATGGACAAAATACCATATAAGGGTAATTTGGTAATTTCACTTGAATATGATTCATTTGAAATTTTGTTTCATAATTTGATTATTGGGCAATTAAATAAATATGTTTATTTAATTAATCCAAGAAAAGTTTTGAAATCGGAAGATTCGATCTCCCGCCGCTTCCGCTGCGTTACCGGGTATTCCCCCTAAAAACCCCTACAGTAACTGGGTATACCGATGCAAGTTTCCAAACCGACAAAGACGACTGCAAGTCACAATTCGGGTACATATTTTATTTGAATAACGGAGCAGTGAGCTGGAAATCTTCCAAGCAAGAGACTGTTGCCGATTCAACAATAGAAGCGGAGTACATTGTTGCAGCTGAAGCAGCAAAGGAAGCAGTTTGGATCCGAAAATTCCTAATTGGATTAGGAGTAGTTCCGTTAGCAGCTGAGCCCGTTCAATTGTATTGTGACAATAATGGGGCTATAGCACAGGCTAAGGAACCGCGGTCTCATCAACGATCCAAGCATGTTCTTCGACATTTCCATCTGATTCGTGAGATCATACATCGTGGCGATGTGAAGGTCGAGAAGGTCGCATCAGATGACAACATTACAGATCCGCTGACGAAAGCTATTCCTCAGCAAACGTTTGAGCGACATGTACATAGTTCAGGTATTAGATGCTTGAGTGATTGGCTATAGGCCAAGTGGGAGATTGTTGGACAGTTATGACCCATAGCGTCACTGTTTGTAAAAAAACATTGTGTTTTTGTACAAAATTAACTATGTTGTAATGAAATTGTCTTTTACCGTTTTGTAATTTATTTACTTTGATATATAAATGGTAAAAGTCCTTATGATTAATTCCGGATTGAGATGATATGAGACAATATCAATCTATAAAGGTTTAATCATTAAATATACATAGTCGTAGTATTATCGAGATTGGACATCGATAATGCGGAATAGATTAGTATTGCACTTGTGCGCGTTATGAGGGCATAACGGCATAGTTCTCATATATTTAAGTATTGGATACTTATGCAAGTGCGATAGGAGGTTGTGTTTTACCGATGGTACGGAAAATAGCTTCGCTCTGGATAGACCCCGCGGAATCCCATTGGTAGTATGTATATGTGTCTATGGGAGTCCGCTTCAGGGTAGGTGTATTTGGTCTCAACCTGAGACTTGCATCTCTAGTACTTGCGACAATCGGTAAACTTTGGTTTTGGTCGTCCAGGGCTTTAACAGGTTCTGTGTACGCCTCTTCTGGGTTTATTGAGAATTGTAGTGTAGTGTATTGCAACCATCGGGATAATATGACAAGGTCATGATTATCCGATTCAAATAGACTAGTTGCTTAATATCCGATATGTGCTTCGTACGGGGCAGACACTATTCCAGCCCCAGGCCTCACACGTGACATCCGATACTGGATCGCAATACACAATACTACGGTATACTACGCCTAATATAGATCGTATATTCCATTAAGAATATTTCTGGAGAATTGGGTAGGCATGGCGCTTTACTAGAAGCCAACCTTGTCTCGTAAATCGGTAAAAACGTAGTACGAGGTATGCACGTGTTCGGATAGTCCGACGACCGTATTTACTGCCAATATATCCAGGGATCTCTTGGGTCGCTTCCCGAAGATTCACCGATGACGTATGATTCGAGCATGATTAATCTAGGATTAATCGCGGAGACATTTTATCTTGGATAAAGTACTATTTGAAGAGAGAGAAAGATTAATTTGGAATTAATCGACAAAATGATATATTCGATATATTAAACGAAATTGGATTTCGACGCGGAATTAAAATTAGATTTTAATTCGGGCAAACGAGTTAATTTAGAATTAATTCGTTAGCGACGTGAATAGTAATTTCGCTAGGCGTAATTATTTAATTATGTCGCGACGGAAGTTCGTTAATTCAGAATTAGCGAAACCGAGCCCGGAAGTGTTTGCGGGCCCACTCGCATTTTGAATTCGAATGGGGCCCACAAGTCACATCGCGAGTCACATCACTTGTCATTATTTTGTGATAGATGTCAAAATTATTTTTTGAGAGTGACATGCTATCACTATTCATGATGCAAGTTGTTGAGATTTTTCACTACAACAAAATAGACCTTTAGCGTCCAAACATTTAGCGTCGAAATTTTTTTCGACGCCAATAAACTCTTTAGCGTCGAAATTAGATTCGTCGCTAAAGGTTTATCTTTTAGTGTCGAAATAATTATTTGACGCCAAATGATTGATGATTTAGCGTCGAATTTCTATTTCGACGCTAAATGTTCCATCATTTAGCGACAAAAAATTATTTAGACTCTAAAGGATGAACCTTTAGCGTCGAAATATTATTTGGACGCTAAAAGTTCAACCTTTAGCGTCGAAATATTATTTGGACGCTAAAGGTTCAACCTTTAGCGTCGAAATATTATTTGGACGCTAAAGGTTCAACCTTTAGCGTCGAATCTAAATTTCGACGCTAAAGTTTAATTTTAATTTTTCGAATTCCCCCTTAAAAAATTTGAATTTATCGACTAATAAATTCAAATTTAAATTTTGACATTTAGCGACTAAATTTTCGACGCTAAAAGTCAAAAAATTCGACGCTAAAGGTTCAACCTTTAGCGTCGAAATTAGATTCGACGCTAAGGTACAACATTTAGCGTCGAATCTAAATTTCGACGCTAAAAGTTAATTTTAAAATTTTCGTATTTCCCTTAAAAAATTTGAATTTACCGCCTAATAAATTTAAATTTAAATTTTGACATTTAGCGACGAATATTCGACGCTAAAAGTCAAATATTTCGACGCTAAAGATCAAAATTTTGGCGGAAAAATTCCCGCTATTTGAGGATTTTTAGCGACGAAATCCTTTTCGTCGCTAAAGGTTTTTTTTTTGCCTATAAATTCATTTGCTCTTTCATTTCTTCTATTATCACTTTCTTTCTCTCATACTCTTATTTCCTCTCTAAATTTATTTTTCCTTAAATGTTTTGTTTGTTTGTTTGTTTTGTATTTTATATTCACATCTAATATTTATTTATTTATTTTTGTAGGGGAATATGAAGATGAAGAAATGGTGAAAATGATGATAATGAAGAAAATGAAAGTGAAGATGGAAATTGTATTTTATCATTGTATTTTATCATTTTATATTTTTTTGTTGTGATAAATTTTGTAATTTTAGTTTTATATCAATAAAAATATCATTTTATATTTTGTTATTGTGATAAAATTTGTAATTTTAGTTTTATATCAATAAAAATGTCATTATTATAAATTTTTAGTAACAAATTTGTAATAATTTTTATAACAAATTTAATTACTTTTGTAATGAAATTAGTTTGAGATTAATTTGTAATAATAATATTCTTATACCTTTTAGCGTCGAAATATTCGACGCTAAAGGTAATAAAATGATATATATTTTTTAATATTATATCACATTTAGCGTCGAATATTTCGACGCTAAAGGTCAACTTTTTGGCGTCGAATTATTCGTCGCCAAATACATGTTTTAACGTCGAAATATTTTTGACGCAAAATATTGTACTTTAGCGTCGAAATTTTTTATTTCGACGCTAATTGTCTTTCTCGTCCAAGTTTTAACGTCGAAAATTTTCGACGCTAATAACCTTTAGCGTCAAAAATTTGTACTTTAGCGTCGAAAAATTTCGACGCTAAAGACCCTTTTTTTTGTAGTGTTTTTTGTACAATTTTGGAGCCAAAATTGGCTTTGACTTTTTGTAAACTAATACCAAACATTTGGTAATTGTTTTTTAATTCATTCATTCGGTTTTTTGGAAAAACAAAGATTGAAAAATAGAACTCTCTCTTTCTCCATTTTCTTGCAAAACCGTGAGCACCATTGGAGGGAAAATTTGATTTTCTTTCTTCTTTTGCTAGCACAATCAAAGGATCAAACAAGGTGATAGGGAAGCTTATCTTAGAGCATGGATTTCCATTAAAGCTTGGAGCTTGTTCATCATCTTCATCAACAAAATCCCTTGGCCGAATCTTGGAGCTTCTTGGAGGAAAAGTTTTTTGTTGAGCATCAAATCCAATCCGATCAATGTAAGTATGTTTCCGCCACATTTCTTTGTTGTATTCATTCTATTTCATGGTTTAAAATGATCTATGGACATCAATAGAAACCAACATGGTATACTTCGGAAGCGAGTTCCGAGTGTTATTTAGATATCGTAAATTTAAAAGTCGACTATATTATATCTTAGGGATTTGACGTTCTTATATATATCCTCGGTATAATATTGATAGCCTATGACGGAGGAATTATACGTATGCAATGATCTTGACTTGCATAGTTTAGCGAGATTATCCGTGGTCGTCATAATTCATTAGTGGGTGAATTATGGACACACAATTAGATTCTGTGATAGATAAACCTAAACTTAGAGAGTCCCACAATATGAAGAGTACTTGTTGAGAACTTGGGCAAAGCGGTATGAATAATATAGATTATTCATAATACTTCACCGAATTAAATGAGTTAATTCGTGTTGTTTAAACGGTTAAACGAAAATACATGCATTATGGGCATTTCGGTCAATTGATAATTTATGTGTATTTGTATTTGATACAAGATTTGATTTGATACATATTAATTAATTGTCAAATGAGATTTTGACACATTCCATTAATATATATATTTGTTATTAATGTAAATAAAAATACATATATAATAATAATCGTATTAATTAATTATTTAGGTGTTTAAATGTTAAATATCTAGATAATTAAATTATTTCAATATTACATAAATGTTATGCAATATGTTTGATTATTATTGGTTACATGTGGCATGATTTTATTAAGCTTAAAGTTTATAAATTGGATTTGTCAACTTAAAGCTTATTATTATTTAATTTGATTAAAATGACCAAATGACCATTTTACCCTTCCTAAGTCGGTCAAGCCTCGTTTTTAAGTTGGAAAATTTTATTTTCTTCATTCATTCACCTCCTTAGCCGAACCTCTCATGAAAAAAGCTCCCAAAATTTTCTTGAAGAGTCAAGGAAGAAACTGAAGAAATTCAAGAAAAAGTTTAAGGAAATTACAAGATTTGGAGGTAATCTTCAATAACCTTAAACTTAGAAAGCTTGTTTCTTGTTCTTGAATATTATAATAGTTCTAGGGTCTTCCTTTCTTATATTTTGGGCCTTTTTTGATTTGGAGGATGGATTTGGAGGCTAGATACATGTTTGAAGTTATATTGGATAATATTAGTTCAATTTTGTCATTTGATGACTTGTTGTCATTCTAGAGTGTTATGACCACTCTTATAACTCCTAGAATATTCTTGAGTTCTTCATTTGTGGTGGCTTGGTTGGTGTGAGTATTAATATGATTAATGTTGAGAAATTAGATTTAAAGCATGAAAAATGATATTTAAGTTACCAAATTAGATCTTGGAATTTCTGTGATTTTGGTGCTGATGAAAAAATATGTTGTATAAATATTTGGATGTATTTTGAGATTTGGAACAATTGCCAGAAATTATTTCGGAGTTGACATATGAGAAAACGGTGAAAAACGGCGTTACCGGTGTGATGTTTTGGGCTTACGGCATGCTCCGCTGTCCAAACAGTTGAATTGCCCCCAATTTAGGCAGCCCATGATCTGTAGGGGTTTTAGGGGGAATATCCGGTAACGCAGCGGAAGCGGCGGGAGATCGAATCTTCCGATTTAAAACTTTTTCTCGGATTAATTAAATAAACATATTTATTTAATATTCCAATAATCAATTATGAAATAAAATTTCAAATGAATCATATTCAAGTGAAATTACCAAATTACCCTTATATGGTATTTTGTCCATTTTAGTCCGAAATTGATCTAATCAATTTTGAATGATTCTAAATCATTTCTAAGATGAACTTAGCATGTTCAAAACATCAAAACACCAAAAGCAACCAAATCCCCAAATTCTCACTTTGGCCGAATGCACCATTAAGGGTGCCATTTGTGCACTTTGTCATTTCATGCATCAAAACACATCAAGATGTAATCCAATGAACATGAAACTTTATATGCATCATATACACATCCAAATGCACAACATATATGAAAAGCCCCAATTTGGACAAGGTCTTAAACCCTAATTTTTCAATTTCTTCAAATTGGACAAATTTGACCAAATTGGTTAAATCTAATACTTCAATCATGTTTCTTCCATCCAATTCAAGTCTCAACACAATGAAACAACTATAGAACAATTCTAGGTCATTTAAGAGTGGGTCACACAACTCTAGAATGGCAACAAGGTTTCCAAAACCATAAAAGAAACTTATAACTACACTAGTCACAAGCTTTCTCCATTATACATGCTCATCACTTTCATCAAAGTTCAAAACCAAATAAACATAAACTATAAAAGAAGAAAGAACATCAAAGCAACACAAAATGATGCCAAGTATGTTAGAAACAATTCCATGTTGAAAGCTTTAAAGAAAGACTTACAAAATCCAAGTTTTCAAGCCTTTTCTCCTTTAGCCTTCAAGCTTTTCTCTCAACTTTTTTATGTTTATTTTGTGTATATGAACTTCTTAAACCCTAAAAATGAAACAAAACAATATATACCTCCTCCAAATAAGCCTTGGCCGAAATTTGGTGAAGAAATAATATCTAGATATTATTTTGTTTCATTAAAGTTACAACTTGTCAACTTGTTTTCTAAATCATTACACTTTAAGAATTATTCAACTAAGTCAACAATTGCAACTTAAAAATATAACACTTATATTTATTTAAGGTCTTGGCCGAAATTTAGCAAAAAATAAAGGAAAAATATTTTAATTTTAACAATTTAAAATAAATATCCAAGGAAGTCAAATTCAATTTGACAACCTTTTCCTTTAATGTAAAGTCAAACATTTACACTTATAATCATTTCCTAACTTTATCATTTGGTGAGATATTTATATTTTAATTATATTAATCATTTAACAATTAAATAATTAAATAATTAATTAAATACAAATATATCAAATATATGTATTATATTTACTTTAAATATCTCAAATACATATATTGATGATATATGTCAAATACCTTTATTTGACTATTTATTAATGTGTATTTAATAATATCATATATTAAATACAAATACACATTAATTAGGAAATGACGGTTCGGCCCGTTGCCCATCTCGCTGTATCTTTCGTTTAACGTTTAAACGATTTATAAATAATCATCATTATTCATAAAAGTTGCCCTAGTGCTCTACGAGTATGTTTCATTATTGAGACTCTCTAGATTCAGGTATATCCGTCACGAAATCCAATTTCGTGTCCATAATCTATCCACCCGTAGATTATGACGATCACGGATAATCTCGCTGAATCATACAGGTCGAGGTCATTGCATACGTATAATCCCTCCGTCACAGGTATCCAGATAATCCCAGAGATATAGATGTAAACGTCAAATCTCTATAGGTATTATCTCGTCGACGTATCTATTAGCAATCTCTAAATAACACTCGGAACTTACTTCCGATGTATACTGTGGCCACAGATTTAACAGACTGCTAATAATATATGGACTACCTATGCTCTGTACACAGAACTGACGGATCCTATCTTGACACACACAGGATATCCTGAGGATCGGTCCACACCCAACGAACAGGCGGAGGTCTGATCTAAATAGATCGGTGACGTGACTGCCATCTAAGTGTGGAGGATGTCTCATACATCCACAGTGGTATCTCAAGTCGAAGGACCACTATGCTACTCAACCCGAGAAGATTCTTATTGACGTTGGCGTACCATCCATTAAGAATCTTCGGTGAGCCGTTCAGTGTTTATACACTATAAACACCTACACGTCTATATGAGTCTCCCTAGACTCATGGTTCATTGGGATAAACCATCGGACCAAGTCTCGATATACGACATGTACTGGTCTCAGCAGATTTGACTAACCGACCCGTGTTAGTGAATCTTGACCAGGAACTTTATTTGATAATTATATCTTTAGCAATAACACTTCCCAATGTCAATTACAAACTATCTTTGTAACTGTGTATTGCATTATATATTATCGGTCTTTGTCTAATATATACATATCACTAAACCACATTATTTCAATCTAATCGTAATCAGATCGAATACGTATATAAAAACAAGAGGTGCAACCACTAAGTAAGTAGTATTATGGAATAAGGGGATGTTCGTATTCATGAATCATACATAAATACGGTCCGGATTGGCGCTCTGAGCACCAACCCCAACAATTTCTCCCACTTGCTCTAGTGCCAATCCACGGTATCATATACACGTCTCAATGTGCATCGTATGCACATGGTCCTCAAAAGCTCACCCAGTACTTAAGAGGTAGGCAACAAAAACAAGTCCGCTATGACATATTGAGTTTGTCAAACAAACCATCGTTTCCCATAGTCAGCATCATTCATATTTTGTAGAATCTAGATTATACATTAATATGACTCTGATGCTACATCAGTATTGTGCTACAGCTACTGAGTTGTCCAAGTATTTAAGGATCAAATCCAAAATACTATGAAGACAACCGCAAGCACAATAACAATTCAAAAACTTCTAATTTAAAAATCACTATGCAACTTCATAAGTCAATACTTCAAAAGTTGCATTTGATTCCACTAAATAGTAGAATCCTTCGTGACACTCCCACTGCATCTTTTGTGACTCTTTATGACGTAGACTGTCTAACGTCATAATTAGTCTCAAAACTAATATGACCCTAATGGTTGCAGACTATATTCTCCATGAATTAGAAACTCGTTCTTAATATCTCAAAGATCACAAAGAACGTGTTTCAAGATCCATCATATGGTCTATAATATGTCAAAATAACTCGTAACAATTACGATTAAATCGACATCGATAATCGCGCATGTATAAAGTATTCACTATGTCATCATCAAATGATACATAATATTGTTTAGACATTCTAATCAATATCTCTTTCGAAAAAGGAATCATCCTTTATGAAAGATGAATACTATGTATAAGACATACAATAACTGTCGAACAGTTATACTAACTGTCATACAGATAGCCTTGTTATGTCCTTCATTAGATCATATCTAATGTACGACTAATAGGAGTATCTCACAAGTCTCCTAGTTTCATATCATATATAAAACTTTATATCAAATATAACAGAGACAACTCCCACTGCTTTCACGGAGTAAAGAAGACTTAGGTAATCTTTTACCTTACATACATCTCATTATTACTATAATAATGATAATGTCGTTAAGATATATAACACTAGAAACTAATATGTACGCTCCCACTAACCCTTCTAATCACATGTGTATTCTCTATACTTTGACAAGATCAGACAATCTGACGATATCAAAAATAGAGAACACAGATTTCTGGAAGACTTATCCGAGTCTACAATAGGCTCTGTAAGTTAGCACACTAAACTGCGATCTCAGCAGAACACAAACTCTAGGGCCATTTCAGAATGAACTTTTCAAACAAGGAAATCACAATGATCTCTTATTCGAATAAGTCATCCAAAAACGCCACTTTGCATTCTTTAACTAAAATATACAGTTTATTATCAACATTAACCAATATATCTTTAATTGTTCAATTAGTGTGACTAGAGATAAGTTTTCTCAGAATCTACAATAGATTGCTAAGTATAACGTTTCTCACTGTCACACTATAAAGGTCAAACCTTTAATAAGCTCACATTGCTTCCGTTGTGCAAACAATTAGCACATATCATGAACTAATTCATAATGAAAGCGTAATCAAGTTCAAAACTTGATCATAGTAAGCTATGAACAATCTTAGATCTAAGGTTCAATGGTGAACTTCCAGAATCGATATCAAATATCGCTTCCATTAAAGTCATAGGATAATTTTTCTTCAATAAGAAAACAACGGAACCATTAAGTATCAAATACTCGTGAATGATTCTGTTATCCTATTGGACTTGCACGGAAGATGTATAAGGGTTGTTTCATCTTATTAATTACGTAGTTCCATTTATAATTTATCATTCTCACATTTGACTTCAATAAGTCAAGTCTTTTCTACAATAGTTAACATCTGATGTTACACATCAAGTAATAAAACGATTTTATTACTTAGAATCGTAGGAAAGATATTCTATTAAATAGAATACAATATTCTATTAAACAGAATAAACGATAAACTTTTACTTATACCTCCGAGGTGTAAGTAATTTCCATTATATAACTATTATATAAAAGAAAGATTGAAATCTCAAACTTTTCAAGATTCAAATTTTCTACCTATACATATCATATATGCAACTGTAGAAAATAATGGAACATTAATTAAAAGATGAATTAGTGTTACTGGAGTATAACCCCAAGAGTATTGAAACTAATTCGGTGACATTCAATATCAAACGAATCAAATCATATAAGATTCGATTGCTCCCACTACTCATTTCATCAAGATGGAATCGTGGAAGAACAATATTGAATATGAATCATATTCACTAAATAACCTTAGAACTAATTGCTTTAAATTCATACGTTTGATCGTATCAAAGATCTTTGAACAGTTCAAAGACATGTTATGAATTTTGAGGATAGAATTCTCTAAAAACCTTTAGATTGAATATATTTGAACAAGTCAAAAATGTTCAATCTACGTTTCATCAGAACGGATTGAAAGTACTTGATACTTTCAAGACTTTCAATATGTGTTCCTTCAGAAACACGTAACTAAGTTATGACAATTCATCAACTAAGTTACGAAATAAAGAAAACTACCTTAAGCAATTATTATTTATAAAACTACATACATCCAATGTATCAGTTAAATAAATGGTGGTCCAATGACAATCATTGGTTAAACGAGATCTTAATCACTTTCCTGAATACAATATTCATTAAATGGATAAGGATGTGTAGTGTGATCTAGTATCAAACCATCTTTACCATATGGAATAAGCATCCAATGCTTAAGTGATTAAATTCATAAAGCACCGTTCTAAATTATTTACTTTACCGAATAATTTTTCTTAATGTTTATCTCTATGTTAATGACACTACTAGTTATTATAAAATATGTAACAATTATTTATAAAGAACAAGTGATTATCCAATAGTCGCAAGTTCCGATATCAAATATCAAAACAATCGTTAACCAACATTTCAAATAACTAGACGGGAGATCTGGTATCCAATACCTATAGTTGTAGTATTGTGAAAATCGATATTTTCTATACACAAATATACGCATCTCCTTTCTTTAGCTTTACTATTTGCATTCAACTATTCACAACAATTGTAAATAACTGATTAGCAAATTGTGTCAAACATTACCTCTAAAGGTAATTAAAGCTTAGAAATGTCATTACTAGATAAACAAATACCTAATAGGGCTTTCTAAATGCCAGTCAAGAATCTCGAGACATGAACTAATTCAAGTCAATTCTTACTGCATAAGAAACTATTGTCTCTAAAGTATTATATCCTAAAGGGGATATCTATCTAGATTATCTATTATGACTTAGAAACTAAGTCATTAACCATCTTTATTTTTTATAGAAAATCAGAACAACAGTTCCCGATGGTCTAGACTAATCTAATAATATCATAGTCTAGTAATATCTAGAACCTATTCTAGAATGACTGCAACCAAGAGTCTAGTCAGATAACATATCATAATATGTGTGCAGTAAATAAAAGTTTAATTCTATATAAACAATAGAATAAGGAAACAAACAAGCAGCAATTTCCATAATAACATACACTGCCTAAGTTATGGAATATTTTAAACTTAGCAGTGCCTCCCATTATTTTTACGTAATGCCGTAATCCCCAACGGAAAGACGAGAATTCAATAATTAAATCGAATTCCATAATGGGAAGAGGACCCCATGAATATATTTCGACTCACAGCAGAGGCACGGTCTCGCCGACGTATATTCACAGGTAGACAACTAATTGTCAATCACTCACCAGTGACTCCGAGGTTCCGGTCCTGGCCGTTTCTCGTTGTCGCTGCGAAGGCAGGCCCACAAGGAGACGTACCAAGGTTAAACTTGTCAATGATAAACTCAAGTTACTTACGTAACCCTGACAGCTAGGGCACGTTCAGGATTCCGCTTTCGCTTGAATTTATCTAGTATCTAATATACATTCGGCATAAATAAATTTCTATCAGCTACATCCTCACAGCAGAGGCACGGTCTCGGATGTAGTCAACGAAAAGATATTTATAAACCGTATTGACAAGACGGACCAAGAAACAAGTATTCCTAATACTAGTTACTTTAAAACCTTATTAAGCGGGGATATTCCATTAAGTGTCATACACCCTAAATCTAATCAAATTAGATTATAACATGCATGTATAAAGTGAGAAAAATGATTAAACATTGAATAAAACAAGCTAATCATTTTATGGGGCCTAGAATCAGACTCGCTCTGATACCATTTTGTAGGGGTTTTAGGGGGAATATCCGGTAACGCAGCGGAAGCGGCGGGAGATCGAATCTTCCGATTTCAAAACTTTTTCTCGGATTAATTAAATAAACATATTTATTTAATATTCCAATAATCAAATTATGAAATAAAATTTCAAATGAATCATATTCAAGTGAAATTACCAAATTACCCTTATATGGTATTTTGTCCATTTTAGTCCGAAATTGATCTAATCAATTTTGAATGATTCTAAATCATTTCTAAGATGAATTAGCATGTTCAAAACATCAAAACACCAAAAGCAACCAAATCCCCCAATTTTCTCACTTTGGCCGAATGCACCATTAAGGGTGCCATTTGTGCACTTTGTCATTTCATGCATCAAAACACATCAAGATGTAATCCAATGAACATGAAACTTTATATGCATCATATACACATCCAAATGCACAACATATATGAAAAGCCCCAAATTTGGAATTGGTCTTAAACCCTAATTTTTCAATTTCTTCAAATTGGACAAATTTGACCAAATTGGTTAAATCTAAATCAATCATGTTTCTTCCATCCAATTCAAGTCTCAACACAATGAAACAACTATAGAACAATTCTAGGTCATTAAGAGTGGGTCAACAACTCTAGAATGGCAACAAGGTTTCCAAAACCATAAAAGAATACTTATAACTACACTAGTCACAAGCTTTCTCCATTATACATGCTCATCACTTTCATCAAAGTTCAAACCAAATAAACATAAACTATAAAAGAAGAAAGAACATCAAAGCAACACAAAATGATGCCAAGTATGTTAGAAACAATTTCCATGTTGAAAGCTTTAAAGAAAGACTTACAAAATCCAAGTTTTCAAGCCTTTTCTCCTTTAGCCTTCAAGCTTTTCTCTCAACTTTCTTTTATGTTTATTTGTGTAATGAACTTCTTAAACCCTAAAAATGAAACAAAACAATATATACCTCCTCCAAATAAGCCTTGGCCGAAATTTGGTGAAGAAATAATATCTAGATATTATTTTGTTTCATTAAAGTTACAACTTGTCAACTTGTTTTCTAAATCATTACACTTTAATGAATTATTCAACTAAGTCAACAATTGCAACTTAAAAATATAACACTTATATTTATTTAAGGTCTTGGCCGAAATTTAGCAAAAAAATAAAGGAAAAATATTTTAATTTTAACAATTTAAAATAAATATCCAAGGAAGTCAAATTCAATTTGACAACCTTTTCCTTTAATGTAAAGTCAAACATTTACACTTATAATCATTTCCTAACTTTATCATTTGGTGAGATATTTATATTTTAATTATATTAATCATTTAACAATTAAATAATTAAATAATTAATTAAATACAAATATATCAAATATATGTATTATATTTACTTTAAATATCTCAAATACATATATTGATGATATATGTCAAATACCTTTATTT
This sequence comes from Zanthoxylum bungeanum, assembly GCA_019454045.1. Taxonomy (NCBI): domain Eukaryota; kingdom Viridiplantae; phylum Streptophyta; class Magnoliopsida; order Sapindales; family Rutaceae; genus Zanthoxylum; species Zanthoxylum bungeanum. The sequence goes on along the minus strand of SKCR01037377.1, from coordinate 5,227 downwards.
GACTATTTATTAATGTGTATTTAATAATATCATATATTAAATACAAATACACATTAATTAGGAAATGACGGTTCGGCCCGTTCGCATGTATTTTTCGTTTAACGTTTAAACGATTTATAAATAATCATCATTATTCATAAAAGTTGCCCTAGTGCTCTACGAGTATGTTTCATTATTGAGACTCTCTAGATTCAGGTATATCCGTCACGAAATCCAATTTCGTGTCCATAATCTATCCACCCGTAGATTATGACGATCACGGATAATCTCGCTGAATCATACAGGTCGAGGTCATTGCATACGTATAATCCCTCCGTCACAGGTATCCAGATAATCCCAGAGATATAGATGTAAACGTCAAATCTCTATAGGTATTATCTCGTCGACGTATCTATTAGCAATCTCTAAATAACACTCGGAACTTACTTCCGATGTATACTGTGGCCACAGATTTAACAGACTGCTAATAATATATGGACTACCTATGCTCTGTACACAGAACTGACGGATCCTATCTTGACACACACAGGATATCCTGAGGATCGGTCCACACCCAACGAACAGGCGGAGGTCTGATCTAAATAGATCGGTGACGTGACTGCCATCTAAGTGTGGAGGATGTCTCATACATCCACAGTGGTATCTCAAGTCGAAGGACCACTATGCTACTCAACCCGAGAAGATTCTTATTGACGTTGGCGTACCATCCATTAAGAATCTTCGGTGAGCCGTTCAGTGTTTATACACTATAAACACCTACACGTCTATATGAGTCTCCCTAGACTCATGGTTCATTGGGATAAACCATCGGACCAAGTCTCGATATACGACATGTACTGGTCTCAGCAGATTTGACTAACCGACCCGTGTTAGTGAATCTTGACCAGGAACTTTATTTGATAATATATATCTTTAGCATAACACTTCCCAATGTCAATTACAAACTATCTTTGTAACTGTGTATTGCATTATATATTATCGGGTCTTTGTCTAATATATACATATCACTAAACCACATTTAGTTTCAATCTAATCGTAATCAGATCGAATACGTATATAAAAACAAGAGGTGCAACCACTAAGTAAGTAGTATTATGGAATAAGGGGATGTTCGTATTCATGAATCATACATAAATACGGTCCGGATTGGCGCTCTGAGCACCAACCCCAACAGACTATCCAATTACTATTGGGGCTGACTTGGGCAGCCCTCATATGTATGGTTGGTCTATTCGAACAAAAACGCGTTTTATGCTATTTTACGAAAAAACGTTTCGTAAAAGTTTCGCAATATTTTTACCTATTTATGTCGTTATTTGATATCGAATAAATATGTTTAGGTAAATATGAATGAATTATTCATATTGGATATTGAATAATTTATTTGGTAATTTTAAAAGTTTATAAAGTTGGATTTCGCCCGAAAGCGCGCTTCCGTTGCGCCCGCGCTAAAACCCCAACAGTTACTTCACTGTAAAGTGCGCCACCTTCTTCATAAGTACTTGAAACACATCATTGAGATTTTGTTGCAATATAAGCTTTTTCTGCACCATTCTTCAGTTTCCAATAATCTTTTTTGACGTGCCATTTCTTGCCACAATTGTAGCATTTAATATTCTTCTTACTTTTTGATTTCAATCTACCATGATTTTGACTCCCACTTGTGCCACGTTCCGTTGATCTCCCTCTTGTCATCGATAATGCTTTCTGTTTGTTGTGATCTAGATGATATGTCTTCCTTATTTTTATACCTAGACTCATCTTCCAAAGCAACTTCTGTAACTTCGTTAAAGACTAGATTATTAGTGACAACATTACTTGTCAAGTTGATGATAAATTGATCGTACAAATCAGATAGACTTTGAAGTAGAATCTCTACACGTTCATTTATAGATATACTATAATCCAACACAATGAATTGGGAAAATAATATATTCAAGTTATTGATGTGATCCGTCATGGATGTGGACTCACTCATTCGAATAGTGTAAAGTCTCATCTTCAAGAAGATCTTGTTGTGTAGTGACTTGACCTCGTACAATTTATTAAGTGCATCCCAAATCTCTTTTGCAGTCCCCTTCTCTGCAACGCTAGATAACACAAAATCTGCTAAGGCTGGATGCAAGTTGCCCATATCGTCGTCATCCATATCCTTCCATTTTTATCAGTAATTCCATTTGGTCTCTCTCCAATTGCCGCCAAGCAATTGTCTTTTCTTAAGAGTGCATTTATTTTAAGTTTCCATAGGGAAAAGTTACTCCTGTTGAACTTCTCAATTTCGAACTTTCCTATCATGTTTCTGATTATGATCAGCTTCTCATTTGAACCAGCTTTTACTATTTCACCATGAATATGACCGTATATGTGAATAGTATTGTATACGTGAATAATACTATACCCTATATGTGAACAATCTCTGTTAATAGTCTCTGTGAACAATAACCCTGAACCTGAAGCGCTGATATCACTGTTAGGTGATCGTAGGCTGAATCTGACACGCAAGTAAAATGAAATTGAGAACAATTGTTAGTTTAGAAGGCGATGCCTACCATATAACAATACAATAATAATTAGAAGGCTTACCCTACAATAAATATTAACAATAAAATAAAGTAATGAGATACAGATTTAATGTGGTAAAAGCCTCAGTGTGAGGGAAACGTTCACGGGCAAATATAAAGGATTTCACTATAGTGAAAAGAATTTTACAACTTCTCTCTAAACACAAAGAGTGAACAATCTCACTCTTTTAGAATAGTAAAAATACAACTCTCTCACAAACTCTTAAGTAGAAACAATATTTATCTCTATTAAAATACATATGATTTGGTTGAGAATGAAATGAAGAAAATAATGAAATGAAGCTATTTATAGGCACGAGATTCATTATGCAAATAATCAATTCTAATTTTTTTTTTATTTTCTTTTCATGCATGTGGGATCCACCCACATGATTGATATATTTTTTTTATAAATTCAATTATTGCGCCCTTCGGTACAATAATAATTAACACCTAATACGTTTCCAGCTAATATACAATATATTTCTAAACAGAATACCAAACAGAGAAGCATTATAAATTTGGAAATAACTAGTGCTGATTTGTCAATATTAGCATGCTAACGCGGCTGATTAAACTTGATGCTGGTAGAGCTTTGCACTTCATAATAAAGAAATACACAAATTTAAGTGGTTGGGCACTTTAGCCTCCGTGCAAGCGAGAAAAATAAGACTAGTTTTACTATTGAAAAAGAATTACAACCACATTTGTGTTGTGTCTTCTCTATCTCCTCATTATGTGTATTTATAGTTAAAAAATAATTAAATTTAAACTCTCTTTGTCATCTCAATCTCTTATGATTTGGATGATATTATAAATTATATCTCTATCTCATTTATCATATAAACCCATATATTCTTCAAATATCGTTCACGTGGACTTAAACCTATTTTGATACCAACATTAACTTTTAATTTGATCTTTATTATTAGTACCGATTAATTGAGTTGATTACATTCTTTGTGTTATAAAAGTGGTCGTATTTTCTTTCCGTCTTTTAGTGTATATATATATATATATATATATATATATATTTAGAGAGAGAGAGAGATACATATCATAGAACAAATAAAATTTGATCATTAAACATATAACTTAAACTATTAAATATGCAAACTCTATTAATAAACATGAAATTTTTGAAAACATAAATCTAATTTCATATTTATGAATAAAGTTTTCATATTTAATGATTTAAATTACATGTTTAATACTTAAAATAATATTTTTATAACACAAAAATATTTGATACCTCTGAGTACTATAATAACCACCATAAAATTTACAAAAGAGCAATAATATACACACATACAATCTCACTAACAAAAATTACACCCCTCTCACTGTAGCTACAGTAATTACTGTAGCTACAGTGAGAGGGGTGTAATTTTTATTAGTGAGATTGTATGTAAGTGTAGCATTTTTCTTTACAAATAGTTAAAAGTAGGACTTTGATATACTTTTTTCGCCGGGGGCTCCGATACCAGTGCCGCATGTCAGGTGTTCAGTAGTAAAATATAAACGAAATTAATTATTTTTTTTATTTCTTTATATCTGGATTGTTGGATCAAAAATTCAACCATCCGTAATAAATTTTTTCCCCCTTGGAGACAAGTACATTTTTGTAATTGGCCATGTCTCACATCCCCCAATCTCTCCACAATCAGGGACCAAAATTAATCATGACGTCGCTAAAGAACTCCCCCTCACCGATGAAAAAGGCAAGACTCACACCATCAACTCCGTTGAACCCACAAACCAGAAAACCCTCAAAATGGATCTCACTCAACCTGGCCCAATCAGAGCTCTCATTACCCCTCACATTCCCCACCGGCCAAACCTTCCGCTGGAAACAAACTGGCCCTCTCCAATACACCGGCCCCGTCGGGCCCCACCTAATTTCCCTTAAGCACCTCCAAAACGGCGACGTTTGTTACCACATCCACACTTCCCCTTCAGAACCCGCTGCCAAATCGGCTCTCCTGGATTTTCTCAACATGGGTATTTCCCTCACCGAGCTCTGGGAGGATTTTTCGGCTTCGGATTCTCGGTTTGCTGAGCTTGCCAACTATTTGGCGGGTGCCCGGGTTCTGAGGCAGCAACCGGTTGAGTGTTTGCTTCAGTTCTTGTGCTCTTCGAATAATAATATATCCAGGATTACAAAAATGGTGGATTTTTTGTCGAGTTTGGGGAATCATTTGGGTAATGTTGAGGGTTTTCAGTTTCATGAGTTCCCATCTTTGGAAAGATTAGCAATGGTTTCAGAGGCCGAGCTTAGAAGTGCTGGTTTTGGTTACAGGTTTCCTCCTCGTTTCTATTTAAGCTTTCTTTTTCTTTTTCTTTTTCGTTTTCAAAAAATTGGCGTGGCTAGATGTTGAGTATAAGTAACCGAGGCTTGTGCTTTCGAAGTTAAGCTGAAGTACAACAATTGTAAGCACACCCTGTATAGAATCTGTATACCCCCATTAAAGATGATGGACATTGAGTTTGTAGCTTATACTCCCAATACTTATAAGCTAGTGTATATTCTCAGTCAGTACTCTTGCCTATATTTTTCGGGTGCTGCATATGTGAAGTTCTGAAAATCTCAAATTTTTCTTGGATTTTGATATTCTATAACATGTGAGTCTTTAGGTGACATCTAATCTGATATGCAAACTCGATAA
>SKCR01037376.1:0-68885 GCA_019454045.1 Zanthoxylum bungeanum | reverse complement strand
TACCTTGCTTGATATGGTAAGGTCGATGATGAGTCGCACTGAGCTGCCTATATCCTTCTGGGGACATGCATTAGAAATTGCAATCCTTATTTTGAATAGGGTTCCGTCAAAGTCTGTAGAACAGACTCCGTATGAGATATGGACATGAAAGAAACCAGGTTTCTCATTCCTGAAGATTTGGGGTTGCTGGCATACGTCAACGTTTGGAAGGTACCAAACTTGAACCCAAATCAGATAAATGCCTATTTGTTGGATATCCTAAGGAAACCAAAGGATATTACTTCTATAACCCAAAAGAGAACAAAGTATTTGTTGCTAAATGCAGTGTTTAGTGGGAGGAAAGTAGAACTCGATGAAAGTCGTAGTGATACTGTTCCTGGCAATGAATCAAGAACGGAACATGAACAGTCCATCCAGGATGAGACTGAACCACAATCTTCAGTTACACAAGGACTACGTAGGTCGGAGAGAGAGTCAGGGTAATACCTGAGAGGTATGGATTCCTTGTAGGGGGTTGGTGCTCAGAGCGCCAATTCCCGGTTGTATTTTGTTAAATACTTCTGTAAAACATTATTATTAGTAATAATATATGCAGTTTCTATAATATAATCTAATCTTTTATATGGTAAAGACGTAATGACCTTAGAATGATTAGTCATGGTACAGTTGCAAAAGCGTCGCAACGGACATTGAGTCGTATCATGACGTTGTCATTCTCAGACAGTTCCTGGTCAAGGTTTACACTACTTGGTCAGTATAGTAAACCAGTTGAGACCGGTACATGTCGTATACTGGAATATAAGATTCCAATGGTTTCTCAATGAACCATTAGTCTTGGAGACTAGTATAGACGTGTAGGTGTTTATAGCGGATAAAACTGAACGACTCACCGAAGATTCTTAATGGATGGTACACCAGCGTCAATAAGAATCTTCTTGGGTTGAGTAGCACTTGTGATTCTTAGACTTGAGATGCCATTGTGGGCACATGAGACATCTTCTACACTTAGATGGCAGTCACGTCACCGATCTATTCAGATCAGACCTCCGCCTGTTCGTTGGGTGTAGATAGATCCTCAGGGTGTCCTATGTGTATCAAGATAGGATCCGTCAGTTTGTGTACCAGAGCATAGGTAGTCCATATGATTAGCAATCAGATAAAACCATGGGCCCGTGGTAAGTTAGAAGCTAGTTCTAAACGTTCTTTTTGAGATTGCTAATAGAATAGTCGAGTGGATAATCCCGATAGAGATTTGACGTTCATATCTATATCTCTGGGATTTATCCGAATACCTGTGACGGAGGAATTATACATTTGCGATGACCTCGACCTGTATGGTTTAGCGAGATTATCCGTGATCGTCATAATCTACGGGTGGATAGATTATGGACATGAAATTGATTTCATGACGGATATACCTGAACCTAGAGAGTCTCAATAATGAAACATACTCGTAGAGCACTAGAGCAACATAAATAAATAATATTGATTATTATAAAGTCGTTTAAAGGTTAAACGCAAGATACATGCTTAAGAGACTAGATAGTCATTTGCTTAATTATTGTGTATTTACATTTAATACTTGATTAATTTAAATACACATTAATTAATAGTCAAAATGAGTTATTTGACTTTTATCCTAAATGAATATATGTTTTTAATATTTAATGTAAATATTATACATATATTTAATATATTTGTATTTAATTAATTAATTAATTATTTAATTGTTAAATGATTAAATTAATTAAGATATAAATATTTTAAGTTAGGATATTTGAAGCTAATGATCATAGTTGCAATTGTTGACCAAAATAAATATCTATAAAGTTTTTAGATATTTATCAAGTTGACTAAATGCATTAGAAATGAAATTGAAATGAAAAATTTGGTATATACCTTTGATGATAATTTCGGCCAAGGCTAAAATTTGACAAGTATATATTGTTTTCATTTGCTTTTCATTTAGTTTAACCTAATACACATTTCACAAAAGAGACACCATTGAAGAAAGCTTAAAGAACTTTGAGAAAGAAAGAAAAATCCAAAGAAGGAAGCGATTTTAGTAAGTTTTCTCAAACTTGCTATTAGTAAGGAAATTGTTCCTTAGGATCTAGGCTTTCATATATGATATACTTAGGTTATTTCTTTCTTTATTCTTTATGTTTTTGTTGATGGAAAGTTTGGTGAAATGGTTAGTAGAGCATGTGTAATGAAGAAAGGATATGACTATTGTAGTTATATGTAATCTTTTAAGGTTTATGAAACCATGTTGCTATTCTAGAGTTGTTGACCCACTCTTAAATGACCTAGATTTGATCTTGAGTTGTTTCATTGTGTTGAGACTTGAATTAGATGAAAGATTGATGATTGAAGTAATTGATTTGGTGTATTAAGTCCAATTTGTCCAATTTGTTGAAATTGAGAAATTAGGGTTTATAACCTATTCCAAATTTGGGGGTTTTCATATATGTTGAGCATTTGGGTGTGGTGTATATGATGCATGCAAAGTCATGTTGATTGGATTTCATTAAGATGAGTTTTGAAGCATGAAATGACCAAATGGTCAATAATGGAACCAAGTGAGGCTCACGGCCTTGTGTGAGGAAATTGGGGATTTTGTTTCTTTGGTGTTTTGATGTTTTGAACATCATAAGTTCATCTTAGAAATGATTTAGAATCATTCAAAATTGATTGGATCAATTTCGGACTAAAACGGACAAAAATACAAAGCAAGGGTTTTCGGTAAATTCACCTAAAAATGTTTTATTGAATTTTTTTCATAATTGATTATTGGAATGTTAAATAAATATGTTATTTAATTAATCCGAGAAAAAGTTTTGAAATCTGAAAATCGGATTTTCACCGCTTCCGCTGCGTTACCGGATTCACCCCTAAATACCCCTTCATTCCTGATCTCACCTCATGTAGATATTAATCTTATTGAGGATACTGAACCGGCTACGTATGAGGAAGCGATACAGGGTATCGAATCCACTTTATGGCAAGAAGCCATGAAGGCCGAAATGGATTCCATGTATACCAACCAAGTTTGGACACTGGTTGATGCACCAGAAGGCGTAAAGCCTATTGGATGCAAATGAGTCTTCAAGAAGAAGATAGACATGGATGGCAACGTACAAACGTACAAAGCTAGGCTCGTAGCGAAGGGGTATCGTCAACAACTTGGAGTTGATTATGACGAAACTTTCTCACCGTTGCCATGATTAAATCCATTCGGATAATGCTTGCAATAGCTGCATATTACGATTACGAAATATGGCAGATGGACGTTAAAACCGCTTTCCTTAACGGAAACCTGTTGGAGGATGTTTATATGCAACAACCTGACGGTTTTATCGCACCAAGACTTGCAAACAAGGTTTGTAAGTTAAATCGGTCCATTTATGGACTGAAGCAAGCATCGAGGTCATGGAACCAACGTTTTGATGAGGTCATAAAAAGAATATGATTTCATTCAAAACGTAGATGATCCTTGTGTATATAAGAGGTTAGTGGGAGTGCACTGACTTTTATTGTCCTTTATGTCGACGATGTATTGCTTATAGGCAATGACATTCCCATGTTAACGTCGGTGAAAACTTGGCTTTCATTGAAATTCTCCATGAAAGATCTGGGAGAAGCAGCTTTTATTCTAGGAATAAAGATCTACCGGGATAGATCTAGAAAGCTACTTGGACTCTCCCAGAGTACATATATTGATAAATTGTTGAAGAGATTCAACATGGATCAGTCCAAGAAGGGACTGTTGCCAACATCACATGGCGTCTTTCTATCTAGGGACATGTGTCCTAAAACACAAGATGAGAGAGACAACATGAGTCGGACTCCGTTCGCCTCGGCAGTCGGATCGATCATGTATGCCATGATATGTACACGACCTGATGTGTCCTATGCTTTGAGCATGTGCAGTCGATATCAGGCCGATCCAGGACAGGATCACTGGATGGCGGTTAAGAATATCCTTAGGTATCTTAAAAGAACTAAGGATGTTTTCTTAATCTATGGAGATGGAGAACTTGAGGTATCTGGGTATACCGATGCAAGTTTCCAAACCGACAGAGACGACTTCAAGTCGCAAACCGGGTACATATTTTGCTTGAATAACGGAGCAGTGAGCTGGAAATCTTCCAAGCAAGAAACTGTTGCCGATTCAGCAACTGAAGCGGAGTACATTGCAGCAGCTGAAGCAGCAAAAGAGGCAGTTTGGATCCGAAAATTCCTAATTGGATTAGGAGTAGTTCCGTTAGCAGCTGAGCCCGTTCCATTGTATTGTGACAATAGCGGGGGGCTATAGCACAGGCTAAGGAACCAAGGTCTCATCAACGATCCAAACATGTTCTTCGACGATTCCATCTGATTCGAGAGATCATACATCGTGGCGATGTGAAGATCGAGAAGATCGCATCAGAGGATATATTGCAGATCCGCTGACGAAGGCTATTCCTCGGGAAAAGTTTGAGCGACATGTACATAGTTCAGGTATTAGATGCTTGAGTGACTGGCTATAGGCCAAGTGGGAGATTGTTAGACAGTAATGACCTATAGCGTCACTATTTTGTAAATGATATTGTATTATTGTACAAAATTAACTATGTAGTAATGAAATTGCCTTTTACCGTTTTGTAATTTATTTACTTTGATATATAAATGGTAAAAGTCCCTATGATTAGTTCCGGATTGTGATGATATGAGACAGTATCAATCCATAAAGGTTTAATCATTAAATATCCCTAGTCGTAGTATTATCGAGATTGGACATCGATAATGCGGAATAGACTAGTACTGCACTTGTGCATGTTGTGAGGGCACAAAGGCATAGTTCTCATATATTTAAATATTGGATACTTATGCAAGTGCGGTAGGAGGTTTGTTTTACCGATGGTACGGAAAACAGCTTCGCTCTGGATAGACCCCGCGGATTCCCATTGGTAGTATGTCTGCGTGTCTATGGGAGTCCGCTTCAGGGTAGGTGCATATGATCTTAACCTGAGATTTGCATCGCTAGTACTTACGACAATCGGTAAAATTTAGGTTTGGTGGTCCAGGGCTTTAACGAGTTCTGTGTATACCTCTTCTGGGTTTATCGAGAATCGTAGTGTACTGGGTGTGATGTCAAGATGGAAGTATCACTTCAGACATATGGAGATGATGATCGCAAGGGATACAGAACGAGTACTCTATAATGGTTGCAACCATCGGGATAATATGACTAGGTCAGGATTATCCGATTCAAAGAGACTGGTTGCTTGATGTCCGATATGTGTATCGTACGGGGCAGACACATATCCAGCCCCAGGCCTTACATGTGATCATCCGATACTGGTTCGATATACACTATACTACGGTATACTACGCCTGTTATAGATCTAATATTCCAGTAAGAATATTTCTAGAGAATTGGGTAGGCATGGCGTTTTGCTAGAAGCTAACCTTGTCTTGTAAATCGGTAAAAACGTAGTACTTGGTACGTACGTGTTCGAATAGTTCGACAACCGGATTTACTGCCAACATATCTAGAGGTCTCTTGGGTCGCTTCCCGAAGATTCACCAATGACGTATGATTCAAACTCGATTAATCTTGGATTAATTACGGAGAGACTTTATCTTGGATAAAGTACTATATAAAGAGAGAGAACGATTAATTTAGAATTAATCGTAAGATTATTATATTCGATATAATAATCGGAATTCGATTTCGACGCGAAATTAAAATTAGATTTTAATTCGGGCAAACGAGTTAATTTAGAATTAATTCGTTAGCGACGTAAATAATAATTTCGCTAGGCGCGATTATTTATTTAAATTCGATTTAATTAACGTCGCGACGTAAGTTCGGTATTTCGGAAATATCGGATCCGAACGCGTGAGTGCACGTGGGCCCACTTTCATTTGGAAACGTGTGGGGCCCACATGACACTTGTCATTATTTGCATTATTTAATCAAGATGTATTGCATGAAGATAGTGTACAAAGCACTCAAGGGTATTGCATGGAAATTGAGTGTTAGACACTCTAAGTCTTTGCATGGTTTGTGTCATAAATATATTATTATTTAATATAATTATGACATAAATATAAATTGATTTTTGAGACAAAAATCAAATCCTCCTCTCCCTCTCTAATTACCGAAACAGTGAGCTCTCAAAGCTCTCTCCAATTCTTCATTTGTTTTGTGGCAAGACAAGAAGAAAGTGTGCTTGTTTGGAACTCTAACACACAACTTTGGCTAGCAACATCAAGGGATCATACAAGGTGTTATGGGAAACTCATCTTAGAGCTTGGAAGGATCAACTTTGCTTGGAGCATTTCTTTTCATCTTGGCCGAATCCTCCACTGCACAAAGGAGCAACATTTTTTTCATCCATTGCATCCACATTCCGTTTTTGTGAGTATTGTTTCCGCCATTACTTCAATGTAGTTCATTCTTATATATATTTTGCTTGTTTTTGATCTTGGGACATGGTTATTAGATTGCTAACATTGACGAGGAAAGTTTCGTAATCAATGTCATTGGACACAAAAGTGATCTTGACTTTGGCCAATAAAAATCACGATTTGGACAAGACACCGATATGCAACAAAACTCTCATGATTCAAGTACATCCTTGATTGACAAAGGTCTTGACTTTGGTCAAAAACAAACCAATGCCACTTCGGATCTTGAACAAGAACCATTCAATGGAAGGATATTTGCTAATATAAATTGAGGGATTTTCGCGTAATTGGCAACCAATTTATTTATCTTGTTAGGTCTCATCATCATACACCCTTAAGCATGCTTCTAAAACATCATAAAGCGCGTAAAGTAAATTAATAGTGATATGCGGATGGATATATAAACAACTTGTTCCTAGAACAAATCACTCCCTTTCCTCTCCCCGCTAGCACTATTCTACTTCTACCCAATTACATAAAACAATAAGAGAAACCTAATTTACATTGAGGGGAATTAGGTGAGAAGAGAATACAAAGAGATAAAGAGATAAGGCTGGACACGCAGGTCCAATTATAAATTCCAAATTTACAATAATTTCTAAAATTACCTTTTCCCTTCTAATATCCATCCGATATACACTATTCATTCATCACATACATATATATTCAAACAAGACATGCTTTTACAACCAATCTAATCCAATTAATTAGTCTTGTTTAAGTGATCATCCAATGTTCAAACAACGGTTTGATTTTGCGCGAGTCCAACTCGATTGAGAAAAAGTACATAAGGTACGAATTCGCGAATTATATCGAACTACTTATTAAATCTAATTCAATTCGTATTCAATACTAATTCAATTATTTAATTCCAAATTAAATGTTTACACTTTTAATGTGCTTTAAAGACTTAGATTCTAAATCTAATTCTATTGGGTCTCAAAGCCCAACTAACATCCAATGTTTAATTTAATTCAAGTCAAATGGGCTTTCAATTGATTTATTAAGGCTTGGGCTTTGGTCAATGTGGGTCAAACCCAATTACCAAGCCCAAATAAGGAATCACCCTTAAATGCCATAAAACCAATTTTAAGCCCATAAGGCCCAATTAAATTATTAAACCCCATTATATTATATTTGGACTTAATGGAGTGATTTAGGCCCAAATTGGATCCAATCCTTTTGGCCCAAATCTACTTGGTCCAACCAAGCCCATTATGCCCAAATACAATATTAAAAGCCCAATTCACCAATTAAGCCCATTAATTAAATTTTAATATTCCAAACATTAAAGTCCAATTAATTAAAGTGTAATACCAAGATTAATACATTAAACCAAATATTTCAAAAATACCCATTTAATTTATTAATCATGTATTGTTCAAAATAAATGTCCAACATTAATTTTAACAAAAAAAAAAATCAACTCCTTTTCATGTCCTTGTACATTCGGCCAAGGTGAATTTTTGTGTCGATTTGTTTTTCAATCCGATTGAATTACTAATCTACGTCCCGTATACGTTCTAAGTCATCCAATGATCTTAAACACAAAAAATTCCAATCCACTCCAAGTAGCAACACATTCGGCCAAGGCATGAATTTGGGGAAAAATCATCCAATGCATTTTTCATAAAATTGATTCCATATAACATCATTCTATATACATGCAAGCATACTTATTAATCAAATTTCATAAGAACATGCTTCAATCAATTTTATCATACCCATTCGGCCAAGGTTAAATTTTGGGAAAAATCATCCAATGCATTTTTCATAAAATTGATTCCATATAACATCATTCTATATACATGCAAGCATACTTATTAATCAAATTTCACAAGAACATGCTTCAATCAATTTATCCCAAATTTTAACCTAAAGTATTTCATGCTTAACCATGGCTCCATGATACCATTGTTGGTTTCTATAATATGTCCCAAGGAAAGATTAAGCATTTGAAATACAACATTGAATATATATATAAGATGAAGTATGGCGGAATCATACTTACATTGCTTTAGTGATGAAGAAAATCAAACCAAAATGGAAGCTCCAAGGTTGGGATGATTCGGCCAAGATGAGAAGAGGTGGAAAGCTCCAAGCTTTGTGTATTCCTTGCTCTATGATGGTTTCCCTAACACCTCTTTTGATCCCTTGTAAGGTGCTAGCCTTGCATGTGAGTAGATGTTCCAAACAACCTCAATATCTTCAAGTTTTAGACAACCAAAATGAAGAAGATGGAGAGCAAAAACTGCATGTAGTTTTTGGCAATGTGAGAGAGAAAAGAGAGTATTTGTTAATTGATTTTGTTACCAAAAATCAATTTATATTTATGCCATAATGTTTATTAAATTAATAATAAAATTATGACACCAACCATGCAATGGCTTAGAGTGTCAAACACTCAAATTCCATGCAAAACAATTGAGTGTATTGTACACTATCACCATGCAATGCATCATCAATAAAATAATACATATAATGACATGTGTCATGTGGGCCCCACACGTTTCCAAATGAAAGTGGGCCCACGTGCACTCACGCGTTCGGGTTCGATATTTCCGAAATACCGAACTTACGTCGCGACGTTAATTAAATCGAATTTAAATAAATAATCGCGCCTAGCGAAATATTGTTTACGTCGCTAACGAATTAATTCTAAATTAACTCGTATGCCCGAATTAAAATCTAATTTAAATTTCGCGTCGAAATCGAATTTCGATTATTATATCGAATATAATAATTTCATCGATTAATTCCAAATTAATCGCTCTCTCTCTAAATAAGGCACTTTATCCGAGATAAAGTTTCTCCGCAATTAATCCAAGATTAATTAAGTCCGAATCAAATATCATAGGTGAATCTTCAGGAAGCGACCCAAGAGATCTCCGGATATGTTGGCAGTAAATACGGTCGTCGGATAATCCGAACACGCACGTACCTCGTACTACGTTCTTACCGATTCACAAGACAAGGTTGGCTTCTAGCAAAGCGCCATGCCTACCCAATTCTCCAGAAATATTCTTATAGGAATATAAGATCTATATCAAGCGTAGTATACCGTAGTATTGCGTACATCGATCCAGTATCGGATGATCACATGCTAGGCCTGGGGCTGGAGATGTGTCTGCCCCGTACGAACATATATCGGACATCAAGCAACTAGTCTCTTTAAATCGGACAATCCTGACCTAGTCATATTGTCCCGACGGTTGCAACCTTTTATAGAGTACTAGTTCTGTGTCCTGCGTGATCATCACCTCCATATGTCTGAAGCGATACTTCAATCTTGACATCACATCCAGTACACTACGATTCTCGATAAACCCAGAAGAGGTGTACACAGAACCGGTTAAGGTCCCCAACCACCAAAACCAAAGTTTACCGATTGTCGCAAGTACTAGCAATGTAAGTCTCAGGTTAAGACCATATACACTACCCTGATGCGGCCTCCATAGACACCTAGACATACTACCAATGGGATTCCGCGGGGTCTATCCAGAGCGAAGCTGTTTTCCGTACCATCGGTTTAAAACACAACCTCCTATCGCACTTGCATAGTATCCAATACTTAAATATTGAGAACTATGTCGTTGTGCCCTCACAACGTGCACAAGCGGCAATACTAGTCTATTCCGCATTATCGATGTCCGATCTCGATAATACTCCGACTAGGGATATTTAATGATTAAACTTTTATGGATTGATACTGTCTCATATCATCTTAATCCAGTACTAATCATATGGACTTTCGCCATTTATGAATCAAAGTAGTAAAAATATTACAAAACGGCAAAAGGCAATTTCATTATCATATAGTTAATTTTGTACAATAATACAATATCATTACAAACAGTGACGCTATGGGACACACAATGTCTAACAACAGATTCATTATTGATGACTGTTTCTGTTCCATTAAGGACTTCGTGCCTTGAACAGTATTACACCGATTTTCATCGAGTATCACTATCCTCCCACTGACCACTGCATATCGGTATTCCTCTCAGGAAAACCGCATGGTGAGCAACAATCACATTGTTCTCATGTGAGATTTACAAGTACTATACTTAAGGTTTCCATTAGGATAACCTATATTGGCACTTATCCAATTTGGGTCTTTTAGTTTGGTATCATCCAAACGTTATGCCTGGCATACCCAAATTATCAGGAATGAGAAACCCTGTTTCTTTCCTGTTCATATCCTATATGATATCTGTCAAACAGATCTTCATGGAACCTTATTCTAAATAAGTTTTGCACTGTTAATACATATCCTATTGAAGGAAATAGTAGCTCAGAGTGACTCGTGATAAACCTAATCATGTCCAACAAAATTCGGTTTTAGTTCGGACACACCGTCTAACAGACGTGTCTCGAGAGGAGTCCTTATATGAAAGAATACCATACTCTTTCATGTAAATATGAAACTTACTGCTTAAGTATTTTTAATTACGGTCTTACCGTGGCAGCATAATACTATAGCTGATCTGTTTGTTCTATTTCGTGTCGAAACTCTAAAGTTTCCGATTTGTGTTCTTTAAAAGAAACACATAACCATAATGTGATGCTACATCCGTTAAGGTCACGAAACATTCATGTTCACATCTAGCCCAGCTAGATATGGGCCCACATACTTCACCATGAATAGGGCTGACAGATCGGTGGCACTTTTACTATTACAAAGTAAATAGTATTTTAGGTACTTTACCTAACAAACTAGATTCGCAGACCTTATTTGAATAGTCAAATCAGTCCTAGTACCCACTCTTCAAAAGTGTGGATATACGAGTCTTCTTTAATTGTGTCCTAGAAAACAATGCCACAAATAAGTCTCTATTGATCAAATCAATTTGAGCTATTTATTTGTCATTTTATATGTTTGAGATTTTTATTTATATTCAAAATATAAATTCTGTTATATACATCTAATGTGTTTATCTCAGTATCATCTTTATATAATAAAACACTTAGTGTTCTATAATATAAAGGTTTTATCCGCAACGGATTAAACACTGATATAGAGATAATGTCTCTAGTCAAACTAGTTACATTATAACAGTTCCTAATTTAAGTACATACCCAAAGGGTAGTTCCTAAACTTAGGTATCCACGGTCGAAACAGCGACTTTCGTCCAGTTTCCGATTCGCAGAGAAATCTCGGTTTGAAGTCAGTATCCTGCTCATAGCGGATTTCGAACATCAATTCATATATTTTATGTACCACACTTAGTATTTAAAATCCAATTTCAATACTAGTAGTGATCATAACTCTGACAAATATTTTTAAAGTTAGAGCCTCGCCCTTTCTTTAATTCCTCTGTGTCTTCCATATCCAAATGGTATTCACTTCGGGATATGTCATTTATCCTTTTCAATATTTCACAAACCTTTGGCCAAGCCTTGGGTTTCGGAATATCGAAACGATGTGCACCTTGTGCTAGATGCCCAATTGCAAACTTTGATACTTTTAAATCTAATGATAGATTTATTATAAGTATATTAATTAAGCATTAAAGTCATCATCACATACATCTTCCAAAGATTTTATGCTCTACTATTTGCTTAATTATGGGCTTAGTCATAATAAGTTATTTTATCAAATAAATTAACCTATTATTAATTCCCAATTGAAAATTAAATCATTTAAAACATTAATCCCAAGGATTATATATTTTAAATTTTCAACCTATCAATTCTTTCTTGATTTTAATAGTCCAACTATTTAATCAATTTTAATAAGGTACTATAATGATTACAATAATCCAATTATTTAATCAACTATAATTTAATATTGATTACTATAATCCAATTATAAAATTAACTATCATTTTAATTCAATTATATTGATTACTATAATCCAATTATAAAATCAACTATATATTGAATAAGTTTGTATATAGTCCAACTATATATATATATTTTTAAAACAACATAAAATATTAGTCCAACTAATACTTTTGATTAATACGACGAGTAAAATATAAATGAGCGTGTTTAGCGAGTAATTGAACGATTGTTGCAAATTCAATACTTACCTCCCACTATTTTTCGTCGAGCCTCTAACCCTCTGTCGAGTACTCGGGAAACCGTGTTTCCTAGTGGGCTAGGATCCTATTAAATAACATAAAACCTTGACTTTGGCCAACAAGCTGTATGCTATTTAACTAGGTAGATCTCACAGATCAATTGGATCCAATCCAATTCCTAGATCCGGTTAGGTGGACATCCAAGTCCTAAACATATTATTTACGCCAATGTATCTAATACATTTTCCTGATCATATCCTCCGAATCATCTAGGCCTTGGCTTTGGCACAACAAACCTAATGACTCCAGTTAAGCGAGACCCATTGACAAGGAAAGTTTCGTAATCAATGTCGTTGGACAAGAAGTGATCTTGACTTTGGCCAACAAATCACAACTTGGACAAGACACCGATGTGGAACAAAACCCTCATGATTCAAATACATCCAATTGACAAGGACTTGACTTTGGCCAACAAACCAATGCCAATTGGATCTTGAACAAGAATCATTCAATGGAAGGATAATCGCTTAATATAGAACGAGGGTTTTTTCTCGCGTGCAAATTGGCTACCAATTTAATTATCTTTGTTAAGGTCTCATCATCATACACCCTTAAACATGCATTCTAAATACATAATAAAGTGAGTATGAAATAAATAATAATGATATGCGGATGGATACTTAACACATTGATCCTAGATCAAATCTCTCCCTTTCTCACTCAAGCTAGCACTTGTACTACTTCTACCCGTTACACTACACTTCTAAAGAAACCTCATATACATAGAGGGGAATAGGTGAGAAGAGAATACAAAGAGAATAGAGGTGATAAGGCTGGACACGCAGGTCCAATTTAATAAATCGAATTTATTACAACAATTTCTAAAATTGCCCACCCGACTAATATCCATCCGATATACATTATTCATTCAACACAACCACGTATTCACACACATAAGCATGCTATCAATCAATCTAATCAAATTAATTATCTGATAATTAAGTGATCATCCAATGTTCAAACAACGATTTGATTTTGTTCGAGTCAAACTCGTTTTTGCGAATAAGTACTTAAAGTACGAATTCATGAATTAAATTAAACTACATCATTAAATCTAATTTAACATGCATCCAATTACTAATTCAATATTCAATTCTAAATTAAATATTACACTTTTATTTAATAAACCTTTTATAATTAAATTCCAAATTAATCGTAACGCGTCTCAAAGACCGATTAACGTCCAACGTCAATTCAATTAAAGTCCAATGGGCTTTTAATTGATTTCTTAAGGCGTGGACTTTTGGTCAACTCGGGTCAAACCGATAACAAAGTCCAATCCGGGATTTACCCCATAAGCCCATAAATCAATCTTGGCCCATTAGGCCCAATTGAACTATAAAGGTTCATAAGTCACATTTGGGCTTTATGGTTAAGGTTTTGGGCCCAATTGGATCCAATCCATTTGGCCTAAACCAAACTTGATTAAATCAAGCCCAATAGGCCCAAATACAACATAAAAGTCCAATTTCCAAAATTAGGCCCAATTAATTAAATATACAAAATCCAATTTCATATTCAATTAATCTAAAGTGTATTACATGATTAATCAACTAAATCAATATTTCTAAAACACCATATTAGTCCAACTAATCATGCTTAATTCATTATTACATGTCCAACATACAAATTGAAAAATCAAACCCATTTACATGCTACTAAGCTCTCGGCCAAGGAGGGATTTTGTGTCCGATTCGGTTTCAATCCAATCGAACCTACAATCGACATTAAATCACCATCCAATTTGATTACATACACATCCAATGTCATAAAATCAAAAAATACCAAGACAATAAAGGGCATACACATTCGGCCAACACAAGCAATTTGGGGATTTATGTTCAATTCAAAATTCAATCTTATTGACTTCAAATTAACATCATCCAATTTGATTACATACACATCCAATGTCATAAAATCAAAAATTCCAAATTTCCAAATATGCTTCAACTTTCGGCCAAGGTTATATTTTGGGGTTTTTTGTCCAATTCAAAGTACTATCCAATAGACCTTAAATTAACATCAAACACTACGATTCCAATTCATCAAATTAATCAAAATCAAAAAATTTCCAAGAACCCAAAATCATCACACATTCGGCCAACACTTCCAATTTGGGCAAAATTGATCCAATCACATTTTGTTGAAATTGATCAAATCAATCTTCAATTAAAGATCATTTAAACATGCTCAATTAATCAATTTAAACAAATCATGCTCAAAATCAAAATACCCAATATTAGTCACATATTCGGCCAAGATGCAAAAATTTGGGGAAAATAATTCTAAATCATTTTTCAACAAATTGGTCCAACCAAAATGAAATTAAACATGTTATAAGCATACTTAAACAACCAATTTACTCAAATCATGCTCAACAAACATTTACCCAAATTTTAAGCCCTAAAATTTCATGCTTGAACCTATAGCTCTTGATGCCATTGTTGGTTTTTATTAAGGTCCCAAGATCAAACAAGACATGAAAATCGTGCATGAATACACCAACGAAGATAGCGGAATACTTACATTGGTTGGTAGAGTCGATTTGAAGACCATTGAAGCCAAAATGCTCACTGTTTTGGCGCATGAACTGCAGCAGTCCACTGCTTCTGTCTTCAGTATTTGAGCTGCGAAAATGAGTTCCTAGATTCGTCGGATGGATCCCGGCTCATGGTCGAACCTCCCTACCACCTTCGCAAGACTTGTAAGTGTGCTAGCACTTGATTTCTCACCATGAAAAAAACCACTCTTGCTTCCCTATTGTTCACGCCCAAACTGGTTCAAAACCAGTGAAGAACAGCCACTGTTTTTGGCGTGAGAGAGATGAGAGAGTTAGAGAAAAATGTGTTTTCTTTTCTTTCAATTTTTGTTTTAAAAACGTGAGAAGGAAAGAGAGAAGCAAATGATGTATTTCATTTACCAAAATTAATGAATTTTTTAGACAAAACTCTTCAAAAACCGTGAAAAGCATTTCCCTCCAAACAATTCATCATCATCACACATTGAGAATAGAGACAATGTATCATCCCTTAAAGGTGACTAGATACATTCATCTATTCGTATCAAGTAATGAGATATCGCGATGTGATTTGCGGATCCTACTCGTTTTAAAATACGAATGTGTTCGCAAATACTTTCGGGCTCGGTTTCGCTAATTCCGAATTAACGCATTTCCGTCGCGACGAGAATTAATTAATTTCGCCTAGCGAAATTACTATTCAGATCGCTAACGAATTAATTCTAAATTAATTCGTTCGCCCGAATTAAAATCTAATTTTAATTCCGCGTCGAAATCTAATTTCGTTAATATATCGAATATATTAATTTACCGATTAATTCCAAATTAATCGTTATCTCTCTTTAGACGATATTTTATCCTAGGTAAAATATCTCTGTAATTAATCCTATATTAATTTTCTCTTTCTTCTATATAATCCCACATTATTCAAGAGTGCAAGTTGTGCGTCATCGGTGGATTATCGGGAAGCGACCCATGAGATCTCCGGATACGTTGGCAGTAAATACGGTCGTCAGAGTATCCGAATCACGTACGTACCAAGTACTACGTTCTACCGATTTACGAGACAAGGTCGACTCCTAGCAAATCACCAAGTCTTCCCAATTCTCCGGACATATCCATTTAAGAATATCAAAGATCTGTATCAAGCGTAGTATACTAATGTATTGTATTGCGTATATCGATCCAGTATCGGACGATCACATGTTAGGCCTGGGGCTGGAAATGTGTCTGCCCCGTACGAAACATATATCGGACATCAAGCAACTAGTCTCTGTGAATCGGGCAATCCTGACCTAGTCATATTATCCCGACGGTTGCAACCTTTTATAGAGCACTAGTTCTGTATCCTGCGCGATCATCAACTCCATATGTCTGAAGTGACACTTCCATCTTGACATCACACCCAATACACTACGATTCCTGATAAACCCAGAAGAGGTGAACACAGAACCAGTTTAGGTCCCCCAACCACCAAAACCAAAGTTTACCGATTGTCGCAAGTACTAGCGATGCAAGTCTCAGGTTAAGATCATATACACCTACCCTGATGCGGCCTCCCATAGACACGCAGACATACTACCAATGGGATTCCGCGGGGTCTATCCAGAGCGAAGCTGTTTTCCGTACCATCGGTGAAACACGACCTCCTATCGCACTTGCATAAGTATCCAATACTTATATATATGAGAACTATGTCGTTGTGCCCTCACAACGCACACAAGTGCAATACTAGCCTATTCCGCATTATCGATGTCCAGTCTCGATAATACTACGGCTAGGGATATTTAATGATTAATCCTTCGTGGACTGATACTGTCTCATATCATCTCAATCCAGGAACTAATCATAGGGACCTCTCTTCATTTATATATCTATGGTGATCTAATCACAAATGATGAGAGTGCAATTTCCTTATTACATAGTTAATTTGCTACAACAACACAATGATCTGTGCAAATAGTGACGCTATGGGTCATATTATCCAACATAAACTAGGGTGAATAAAGCCTTTATCCAACAAGTCTTGCAACTGTAACTTCAACTCCTTATGTTATGCAGGGGCCATCCTATACGGGGAAATCGATATATGGTGGGTACCTGGTACTAAATTTTTTCAAAACTCAATCGCCCTATCTTGCGGTAATCCTGGCAACTCATCTGGGAATACATCCAGATACTCTCTTACCAGCGGAATCTGCTCAAGGCCTATATTTTCCACTCTAATGTCTGTCACATAAGCAAAATAACCCATGTTTCTCTTCTGAAGTAGATTAAATGCTAGCATTGCTGATATTAAATTGTGAGGTGCTACACTTCTATCCCCTTGATAGACTCTAACTGATCGATCGGGAATATGTAACGTAACAGTCTTCTCCAGATAATCTAGTACTGCATGGTCCATGGCTAGCCAATCCATCCCAAAATAACGTCGAAGCCCAATATGCTAAATACTACTAGATTGGCATAACAAATTATACCCATTAATATCTACAGAACAATGTTTCACACCTTACGTAGCTTCTATGGGACCTCCTACTGGTGTAGCTATGATGATAGGTGAATCTAGAGGCTTGGTATCTCTACCCAACTGAGTTACAAAGCATGGTGTCACAATATAATATGTAGCACCCGAATCAATAACACCATCGCTTGCACAAAGCCAATCAATAATGTATCTGTGACAACTTCATTGGATGCCTGCACCTCCTATGGTGTAAGGGTATACACCCTACCCTGAGCTATACTAGAGGAAGCCTACCCTCGATCACCTACTGATTGTCCTCTTCCTCCTACCGTATGTCCTCTACTCACATGTCTAAGCTCTCCTTCTCTTACACTCTTGTTAGGCTGTGGCTGTGGCTGGGGTGTAGATGGAGCAGTACTGAAAGATGGCAACTGATTTGCTAGTACCGGAAAGTCTATATTCAAATGGCCAAACCACACTGATAACAACCGCAACTCCTAGATTGACAAGCCCCCGAATGAGTCCGCTCATATATCAAACATAACAGTAGACATTTCCCTGGTTGGGCCACCGAGGGAGAAGAAACTGCGAGAGGTGGCACTTTGTGTCAGTCTACAATCCTAACCTCCATGGACTGAGCCCATATCTCTACGTGTAATAGACGGAGCTAACATCTGCTGCTGGCTACTAGGGCCACTCTACTGCGGCCTAACCCTTTTCCTCTCATCTTGGTCTCTTTCAAGATTCCCTTTCTTCTTGTCTCTCTTTAACTCGCGCCTCAAACCGTAGAGCAGCATCTAAAACCTCAGTATAGGTAGTAGTTTCTGTGAAGTGAATGGAGCGAAACTACTAATCTCGAAGCCCATTAACAAACCTCTTCACCTTCATCTCATATGTAATGACTAAATGTGGGCATATCGAGACAATTGAGTAAACCGTATATCGTACTCAGAAACTGTCATATGCTCTCCATGAATCAACTTCTCAAACTCCCGAGCTCTAGCATCTCAGACACTTTGTGGTAAAAATATGGATAAGAAAGCTATACTGAACTCAACAGATGTCAGTGAAGGAGTATCTCATCGCCGACCATCTCCAAAGGACATAAACCAAGTGTTAGCGACATCTCTCAACTGAAAACTAACTAACTCAACCGCCCTCTCCGATGAACACCCCAAAGTTGTAAATATGTGATCTGATTCCTCAACGAAGCCAAATGGGTCAGGGGAAGACTCTACTCCTGAGAATGAGAAAGGATGGAGCTTCAAGAAATCATGTAAGGACACTAGCAGCTCATGTAGCTGCATAACCTGGTATGTTACTAGAGGTGGCTGATAAGCTGTAAATATATCAATATTTATTGTCTCTATCACTTAATATTTTGTATGATTTCTTGATTTTTGTGAATAATTTGATGTGTTTTTTGTATTTTGAAGATAAATAAGGTTTCAGGACTCACTGGAATAAAATTGGGGCCAAAACAGCGAAAATGAACAAAAATGGTAAAATCAACATTTTGGCGTCGCGATGTGCAATACCTTTGTGTCTTGAAGGCTAACGTGCGCTGGAAACGTGTCAAAATCAGAGTAACTTGCTATCATACGCACATGCTAACATGCACCGCCTACGTGTCAACATCACAGCAAATCGGCTATCATACGTCAAACACATGTCGTCATCACATGCTGCCGACACTCATCAGCGACACGCGTCATTGCTTACATCGGCATGACATCAGCGTCACGACGCGTAAAACTTCACACGTCGCAATGTCAAGCTAATAATTCAGCCAATAATTCTGCCAAGAG
Source organism: Zanthoxylum bungeanum (assembly GCA_019454045.1). Taxonomy (NCBI): domain Eukaryota; kingdom Viridiplantae; phylum Streptophyta; class Magnoliopsida; order Sapindales; family Rutaceae; genus Zanthoxylum; species Zanthoxylum bungeanum. The sequence continues at coordinate 49,544 of SKCR01037376.1, read as the reverse complement.
CCACGTGTCACCATCTCAGGAAGTGTCTACCACGCGTCACAAATCAACGGCGCATCGTGACACGTAATTTTCCACGAGTCGCGACGTGTGAGACCAAAATTTGCCTATAAATTGAGGCTGAAATCAGAATTCCAATTCATACATTCTTCTGGGGATTTTCTTAAGAATACTAAAAAGATTGTATCTTATTTGTTTAATTACAGCTTTTTGTATTTAATTTTTATTTTACGCAATAGTTGTTTATTTATTTTACTTTTCAGTCTTTATTTTACTTTTCAGTATGAGGACGTAACTCCCCTCTGCTGGGGTGAATGGTAAAACTTTTATTACTAATATTTAGATTAATCTCCCTTAATTATAATATATAAACTATTTTAAAACCTGATTTAATGTGATACCACCTTTATGGTCGGTTGGACTTAATTAAATTGATTTTAACCTGGCTAAATTGGATACCCCTTTTATGGTCGGTTGGAATTAATCATAAATTTGACTTAATCAGGATACCGCCTATATGGTCAGTTGGTAATGTCACGCAAAGTTTATATATTATAATAAAGGAGATATCTAAATTAGAAGTAATAAAAGTGGATCCTCTAACCCCCCCAGTATTTTCTTTATTGTTTATTTATCTTTTTAATTTACAGCTTTACTTTATGTCATTTACTTTATTTATGTCTTTACTAGTCCTAGATATGTGTTGTAACTAAATACCATATCTGGGGTTCTGATGAATTCCAACATCACCGGTTTATAAGGGGTTAATTTTACGTTTTGGGTAATATAAAAGTTTATTTATTGAGCCTTAAGCGTAATGCTTTTTGTTAACTAGCCATTAATAAGATTAATTTGGTAGACTTAAAATGAACTTGGAAAAGGAATTTTAGGTTTCAGCCTTAGACTCAATAGCTCACGATCTCACCTTGGGGCACCTTTCGGGCGGGGTAGCCATAATTGGAACTTAATCTTAATGAATTCAGGTAACTTGGTTAACATAGGAATATGATTAATTAGGTTATACTAGGTATTTGCATCTGACCATCAGAATAGGCTTTTGCATAAATTAGAGTTTCAGGTTAATAAACTGATATATTGCACAAACGTGAGATAACCACTTTATCTTTAAAAGATATTGGAAGGATTCACAACCCTAGATAGTTTCTTAATATTGAATTTTCCTTTAATTTATATTCACACTGTTTTATTTACTTGTCTTTAGTTTAAAATCCCCATCCAATCAAACAACCAAGCTATTAGATACTTGTAAACATTTAGCTTCACAAATTGATAGCCTAGGTATTAAGTCCTCGTGGGATCGATCCATTTTATACTACTTGAACGATACATGTGCTTGCGTAACGTGTGCATTTTCACTGATCAAGTTTTTGACGCCGTTGTCGGAAACTTATTTATCTTTCACTATTAATTTTGGTGTTAGATACTTTTACCTATTTCTAATTTTTTTTTACTTATTATTTTTGTATTCTTGTGTTTCAGGTTCCAATACACTACATGAGAAGAACCAGAAGCTTTGAAATCTGACCGATTGACCCAAAAATTGAAAGAACCATCAGACAGTTGAGAATGGAAAGGCGAGAAGACCAAGAAGCACTGATCAATATGGAACCTGAACCGTTGGAGGTTGCACCACCAATTCCCATTCGAGAAAGCACTATTCTAGTGGTTGACGGCTTCATTTCATGTATTGTACTTCCTCTCTTACCATCAAATGTGTGTGACATCAAAACATGCATTCAGATGATACAACAATCAGTACAGTTTGATGGGAATGAAACTGAATATCCTAATGCCCACATCAGCAACTTCCTGGAAGTTTGCGGAACATTCAATTACAACCAAGAGGAAGAAGAAGCAATGGGATGCGTGTTTTCCCATATTCTTTGAAAGACATAGCTAAGGCTTGGTTACATTCACTACCAGCAGGTTCCATCACAACTTGGAACACTCTAGCCATAAAATTCATTGCAAAGTACTTTCCCCCAGCTTGAACTGCAAAGCTGAGGAATGACATTACATTATTCATACAATATGACTTGGAATCCCTTTGCGAAGCTTGGGAAAGATACAAGGATTTGCTCAGAAAATGTCCTCACCATGAGATTGCAAAGTGGCTACATGTCCAAACATTCTACAATGGACTTTCTAGACTGATGAGAACCACAATTAATGCTGTTGTTGGAGGAGATTAAATGGCAAAAGAAGAGGATCAGACCTAGGACCTAATTGAAGAAATGGCCAAAAATAATTTTTTGTGGCTAACAGAAAGGAGCATGATTCAACGAATAGTAGGAATCCACGAATTCGGAGCCAACATGACAATGAAAGCCAGGCTGGAGCAGATGTGCAAATGTCTGGAAACACTTAGCACACAAGTTATAAACATCGTTGGTGCCATAAGTTCACCATATGGAGGAGCACCCGAAGCAAACCAACATGATGAGATGGTGAATTATGTCAATAATTTCAAAAGACATGGAAATAATCCATATTCCAATACCTACAACCCATGGTGGAGGAATCATCCCAATTTCGCATAGTGCAACAATTCAGGGCAAAAGAACAATCCACCACCCGTATTCCAACAGTAAAATAAAGGCCAAGAGTATGAAAAAGAACCAGAAATAAAAGAAATGCTTGCAGAGATGTTCAAAAAGCAAGAAGCCAAATATGATGCTATGTTTGATGCCCAAACAGCATTCAATCAAAGCCAATCAGCATCTATAAAGGCACTTGAAAATCAAATAGGACAATTGGCCCATGCTCAGAGTTACAGACCGCGAGGTACCCTTCCTAGCAACACAGAACCAAATCCAAGGAATATGGGGAATGAGCAATGCCAAGCCATTACTTTAAAAAACAATATTGAAATCAACAAAGATGTTGGAATCAAGGCATCCATTGAGGAAGTTCAAAAAGAAAACAGTGAAGTAGAACCACATATGGAGGAAAGAGAGGCTAAAGAAAATGATTGAGAAAAATTCACTCCACCTCTACATTTTCCACAGCGTGTCCAGATAAATAAACTAGACAATCAGTTTGCTCGATTCCTGAAGATCTTTAAAAAGCTACAAATCAACATCCCATTTGCCGAAGCGTTGGAAAAAATGCCCAGCTATGTCAAATTCATGAAAGACATTCTATCACGAAATAGAAGAATGAGAGATTACGAGACAATAGCATTGACAGAAGAATGCAGCGCCATTATTCAGATGAAGCTTCCCCCAAAGTTGAAAGATCCTAGCAGTTTCACTATCCCTTGCACCATAGGCAAACATTACTTCGATAAGGCTTTGTGTGGCGTAGGTGCCAACATTAACTTGATGGCTTTATCTATTTACAGGAAACTGCATATTGGAGAAGCAATGCCTACCTCAGTTACTTTACAGCTTGCTAATAATCGCTCACATTTCTGAGAGGTGTAGTGGAAGATGTATTGGTTAAAGTCGACAAATTCATTTTCCCTGCAGATTTTATTATCCTTGACATGGAAGAAGATAAATATGTGCCTATCATCCTCGGGAGACCGTTCTTGGCTACAGGTCGAACCGTTATTGATGTACAAAAAGGATAACTAACCATTAATGTGCAAGACCAAGAAGTTACATTCAATGTTTTCAAAGCTATGAAATTCCCGAGTGATGAAAATGAGAAGGAATGTTTCAGAATTGATGTTTTAGATAGTATCATCCAAGATACTGATACAATGCAACTTACCACGGATAAACTTGAAGCTTACATCACCAACATGACTGACAGCGAGCTAGATGATGAAATTCTGGAATGTATCAACTATCTTGACAGACCTTTTCACTTCAAAACAACACCACAAGTGAAAAATTTGGAACTACCGAAAAAAGAGCGTATCAAGCCCTCGATTAAAGAACCACCGCAATTGGAACTAAAGCTACTTCCGAGACATCTCAGTTATGCATTCTTAGGAAACTCTTCTGATTTACCTGTGATTATTTTTTCGTTGCTAACATTGGAGCAGGAACATAAGTTGCTGAGAGTGTTACGAGAACACAAGAAAGCCATTGGTTGGACTATAGCAGACATTCGAGGCATTAGTCCATCATTTTATATGCACAAAATTCTGATGAACGGCGGGTACAATGCCACAGTGGAGCATCAACGGAGACTAAATCCAATCATGAAAGAGGTCATGAACAAAGAAATTATCAAATGGTTGGATGCCGGCATCATCTATCCCATCTCTGACAGCACGTGGGTGAGTCCTATGCAATGTGTTCCAAAGAAATGAGGAATTATTGTAGTCACAAATGAAAAGAACGAGCTGATTCCAACAAGAATTGTGACTGGAGAGGGAGTATGCATGGACATGCTGGAAAAAAGTATGGAGGTTTTCATGGATGATTTTTCTGTGCTTGGAGGCTTGTTCGTCCATTGCTTGCAAAATCTGGAAAAAGTGTTACAAAGATGTGAAGATACCAACCTGGTACTCAACTGGGAGAAATGCCACTCCATGGTGTATGAAGGCATTGTCCTGGGACATCGGATCTCACAAAAGGGAATTGAGGTAGAGAAAGCAAAGATCGAGACAATTGAAAAACTACCTCCACCATCATCTGTCAAAGGGATTAGCGATTTTCTCGAACTTGCGGGATTTTACAGGAGATTTATCAAAGATTTCTCCAAGATTTCTAAACCTCTATGAAATCTGCTGGAGAAAGATGTGCCTTTCAAATTCACCAAAGAATGCCACGAAGCTTTTGAGATCTTGAAACAGAAGCTGGTCTCTGCCCCCATCATAGTAGCATCGGACTGGACCCTTCCATTTGAGGTGATGTGTGATGCTAGTGATTTTAATGTAGGTGCAGTTTTGGGACAACGCAAATAAAAAATTTTCAATACCATTTACTACTCTAGCAGAACTCTGAATAAAGCTCAACTCAACTACACAACCACTGAAAAAGAGTTGCTCGCAGTGGTGTTTACTTTTGAAAAATTGCGCTTCTATCTGCTGGGTCCCAAAGTAGAGGTCTACACAGATCATTCAGCAATCAAATACCTGATCACGAAGAAAGATGCCAAACCCAAATTGATCCGTTGGGTTCTTCTATTACAAGAATTTGACGTGGAGATCCGAGATAGGAAAGTAGGCGTGATCACGGTTTCGGGTCAAACCGCAACCTGACCCGAACCGCACCGCGTGGTTTAAAAAAAATTAAAAATAATTTCGGGTCAATCGGAACCGAACCGTAAATTTCGGGTCGATGAGCGATTTTGACCCAACCGCGACCCGAACCGTCTAAAACCGCAAATTTTGACTCAAACCGCGACCCGAACCGCCTAAACTGCCGACCCGCGTTCAAATTAGATATTATTTTATATTTTTCTTCTTTTTTAACCATGAAATTTAAGATATTTAATGATCATATGACAATATGCAATGTATAAATGAAAATTAGGTATTTTTTTCTCTTTAATTATTATGTTAAAACACACAAAATTTCCATAAAAAATTTATAATCCAAACCACCGACCCGAACCACCCAAACCGCTAAACCGCCAACCTGAACTGCAGTGGTTTTCCTTATCAAATTTGCGGTTTCGGTTTCTAATTTCCTAAACCGCCAACCCGCGCGGTTTGAAGTGAAAAATGAAAAAACTGACCCGAACCGCACTGCGAACACCCCTATAGGAAAGGGACAGAAAACCAAGTGGCAGCTCACTTATCGAGGCTTGAGAATGGAGAAATAGCTGGCAATGAACTAACAATCAAAGAAACCTTTCCAGATGAACAGTTGTTTGCCATGAAACAATAGGATGTCCCTTAGTATGCTGACTATGTAAACTACATAGTATCGGGAAAATGGCTGTTGGAATGGACTAATCAGCAACGAAAGAAGTTCTTCAAAGAAGTCCAGCACTATGTCAAGGATGAGTCGTACCTATTCAAACGATGTGTTGATCAATTACTAAGATGTTGTGTTCCATAGAAGGAAGTTAATAATGTCCTGCAGTATTGTCATTCATCACCATACGGCAGACACTTCAGCGGAAATAAAACTGCACCCAAAGTCCTATAATTAGGTTTGTTATGGCCCACTCTGTTTAAAGATGCTTACTTATTTTCTCTTTATTGTGACAGGTGCCATAGAACGGGAAATATATCAAGGAGAAATGAAGGACCTCTGCAAAACATTCTGGTAGTAGAGATATTTGATGTATGGGGGATTGATTTTATGGAACCCTTTGTTAAATCATTCAGAAACTTGTATATACTAGTTGCAGTATACTACGTCTCCAAATAGGTTAAAGCAACAACACTGCCATTAAATGATTCAAAAGTGGTGATAAAATTCCTTAAAAAGAATATTTTCACTCGCTTCTGAACACCTCGGGCAATTATCAGTGATGGTGGCACACACTTCTGCAACAGATACTTCGATGCACTTCTATCCAAATACAGAGTCACTCATAAATTTGCCATTGCCTACCATTCGCAGTCAAATGGACAGGTTGAAGTTTCAAACATGGAGATCAAAAGAATCTTGGAGAGAACCGTTGGATCAACTATGAGGGACTGGTCTATAAAAATATATGATGCATTATGGGCCTACCGGACAGCTTACAAGACACTTATCGGTATATCCCCATATTGAATTATGTTTGGGAAAGCATGCCATCTGCCAGTGGAGCTTGAACACAAAGCATACTGGGCACTAAAAAAGTTAAATCTTGATCTACAAGTGGCAGGAGAGAAAAAGCTCCATCAACTCAACGAATTAGAGGAATTTCACCTACAGGCTTACGAGAATGCCAGACTGTACAAAGAAAAGAGCAAGAAATGGCATGATAAAAAAATAGTACGCAGACAACTGGAACCAGGGCAGCAGGTGTTGTTATATAATTCACGGTTGAAACTTTTCCCTATAAATTTAAAATCATGGTGGTCAGGTCTATTCTTAATCACCCAAGTTTTACCAGATAGATCCGTTGAGTTACATGTTCCCAACTCCAATAAAACCTTTAAAGTTAAAAATAAGTGTTTCAAACACTACTGAGGAGAATCATTTGAGCGACAAAAAAAGTATCACACTTTCAAATCCTGCCTAACGTTCGGGCAGTCATGTCTAGCTGACGACGTTAAACTTAGCGCTAGCAGGGATGTAACCCATGCAATTTGTGTATATATTAAGATTTGATGTGTTTTATTTTTGTGTGTTTTATTTTTGTAGGTAAAATCACAATTCAGGATGGAAAACGTTCTCGTAAATCTTCACAAGCAATTTTTTTCTCTCCCTCAAAACACTGTGATGAAAGTTTACAAAGCTCGCATGGAACGAATGAGATTTATGATGATCAAAGGAAAAAGTACCTATGCTAAGAAAAGAAGAGCTAAAAGAATGGGTTTTTGCTATAAATGTGCACGCATGACATGTAATACTCGTTGTCGTTCTTTAGGAATGGTGTCTGATAACTGTGAAGATAAAATTAAATTCATTAGGGATGGCTTGAGTAAGGAGTCTTTAGATGACATATCATTGACTCTTGAGATGCATCCCAGTGGATATGTGCATCATATAATTCACATGTTACATACAAAATTTCAAAAAGAAAGACAACAATTAAGTCTTAGGAATCTGACTTTAAAAGACCCTGTTTGCCAATTTATAAGAAAATTGGATGGGAAGCTTGTCCCTGACGCATAGATGTCAATCAAATCGTTACTTTTTTGTAAATATTATTACCTCTTTGTCTTTAACTAATAATTATGATTTGTTTTCTTATTTTCTTTTATTTTCTCTGACAGGATCCAGACTTTTTGACTCTCACGATTTATTTTACTGTTTAGCTAATAATTGTCATTTGGCAGGTACTGCTATTATTACTCACCCTTTTTTCAGGTTCTATAAATTCAGCTCGTCATTTCACTCTTGAAGCCATCCAGATTTGAGAAATAAATACACAATAAAAAATATAAAAGCAACTTCAAGAAGACGAGTTGTAAACATCTGTGTATTTTTCGGTACAGGTGTTGGTTCTAAACTAGAGTTCGTTGAGGCAACACAGGAATTGGTTAGAGTCATAGCTAAAAGGAATATGCACTTAGTATATGGCGGTGGCAATCTTGGACTAATGGGTTACGTTTCAAGGGCCGTACAGGAAGAAGGTAGTCAAGTTCTGGGAATCATCCCAAAAACCTTTGGCAGAGGCAAATCATATAGGACCATCAAACAGAGAGAAGCTTATCGTACCAGGTATGTCTGAACGACTTGTGGAAATGATTAATCGTGCTGATGCTTTTTTTGCTTTGCCAGGTGGGCAAGATGGAGGAACTTTTTACAGTGCTATCTTGGGCGAACTTGAACATACACCAGAAACTAATTGGACTGTTACACGTTGATAGATTTTATGATTTTCTTTGTGTGTTTCTTGATGATTCCCGGAGAAATGGGTTCGTGTCAAAACCTGTAAAAGATATCCTCTTCACTTCCAGAACTGCCAATGATTTAATTGACCAATTTTTAACCTTTGAACCACAAATTGACCATTTCCTTCCAAGATAAACTGGTCTGATAATGATAAGAAACGACAGATAAATCTGGATCTTAATCTTTAATTTTCTTTTTAGATATAGAATTTCAGCTAACCGGGTACTATTTTCTAAACTCTTCTTCTATTTTTTAGACATTGGGGACAAATGTCTCAATTAGGTTTGGTGGAGGGGAATAGTCGATTAGTATCTTGTTTTTATTTTTTTCGTTGTGTTGTTTTTGCTTGGTTTTTAGTCAAAAATTTTAAAAACTCAAAGAAATATTAAAATAAATAAAATAATATATATTGTGTTTTTATGTTTTTAATTTGACTAATCAGGTGAAATTGGCGTGAGATAGTTGTGAAAGGAATTTCCACTCCAGAGATGTATCTTAACTTATTTCCTAACAAGTTAATTTTTGTTTATTTCCTTTTGAATTATTTAATTTGTGAATTATCCATAATACTGATTAAAATTGGATATTCATATGCTCAGTTGACATATATTATCAACATGGATGGTATCATACGACTATGAGTTGTAATTGAAAAATTTCTAATATTCAGTACTCTAGTTTAATTGGAGGAAGCATCTAAAAAATCGATGAAATAAATACTAAAAAAACATCTGAGATCCGAGTAATTAAGTCTGAATGGGTGTTTTAACACGTAGTGCCCTAAAACCAACTGGTTTGGGAGTCACTGGCCCAAAGCTCGCTACATGGATTAAAGATGTTATAAAAAAAAGATATCTGAAATCCGAGTAATTAAGTCTGTGAGTGTGTCTTAACACCTATTGCCCTAAAGCCAACTGGCTTGGGAGTCACTAGTGTAGCAAACTGGACAGTCTCATGTGCTTTCTTCTTCGGTATCCACCGGCTGTTATAACATAAAAAAGACAGCTTAGTAGGCTGTGGCAATTTATCCTTGGATGGTCCTCCAGGGTCAATTAATGGTTGAAATTTTTGACTGCACATGTGGAAAAATTGATTTGACTATTTTTTTAGCTTTCTAGGGATCATCTTAAAGTAAGCACCGACTCTTGATTTCCTTATTTTATGGCGCTTTGGGAATGGCTGCAGTTTTGGCTGCAGAGGATCTTCTTTTATGTATGGCTGCAATATGCTCGTGGGTTACTAAAATACTGATTCACCCTGCGTGTTTGTAGCTCCCTTCTCTACAATATCTATCGTGTGACATTCTTCATCACCTTGAGGACTCAGCATAGCTTTGAAAACACTGAAAGTGACTTCTTCATCTTAAACTCTCATTTTCAATTCACCTTTCTGCATATCAATGATCGCCATGTCTATTGCCAAGAAAGGTTTCCCAAGGATAATTGGGACGTCATGGTCCTCTTCCATATCAAGAACAAGGAAATTTATAGGAAAGTAAAACTTATCCACCTTAAACAAGACATCCTATACTATTCCTCGTGAGTAGGTGAGAGATCTATCTGCTAGTTGTAATGTGAAAATGGTTGGCTTTGCCTCACTTATGCCCAACTGTTTGTAGATAGATAAAGAGCATGAGATTGATACTAGCACCCAAATCCCATAATGCTTTATAAAAATATCGATTTCCAATAATGCACAGAATGGTAAAGCTACCAGGATCTTTTAGCTTTGGAGGAAGCTTCATCTGTATGATAGCACTACACTCCTCTATGAGTGTTACTGTTTCAAAATCTCTCAGCTTCATTTTCTTTGACATTATCTCCTTCATAAACTTCACATAGTTAGGAATTTGTTCTAATACATCGGCCAAGGGGATATTGATATGGATCTTTTTGAAGATATCAAAGAATTTGGCAAACGGAGCATCCGACTTCTTCTTTTAAAAGCGTTGAGGGTATGGAAAAAGTGTCTTCGGGATGGGTGGTGGCTTATATGGAGGAGCTACTGTATTGTTCTCTTCTTCCATTATTGTTTCCTCCTGAAATGCCGTTTTTTTTTCCTTACTGCCTAAGTCATAAGAGGTGGCTTAAATCTCTTTTCTACTCCTAATGGTTATGGCTTGACACTGCACTTTGGGGTTGACTTCAGTATTACTAGGAAACACCCATTTACGTTTATTAGCCTTAGAAGAAGAAATCTGCCCAATCAGTACTTCTAATGACTTCATCGTTGCCCCTATATTGCCCATATGTGTTTCAATATTGTTTAACCTCGACTCATTCTTCTCAAACCTCTCTGAAGTTTTAGCAACAAACGTGCTCATGAGGTCTTCAGGGAAGGTTTTTGCTCAACTCTCTGATTGTTGAAGCCAGACGGAGGTTGCAAGACATTCTCTGTTTTGGTATATGACAAGTTAAGATGATAATGATTAGGCATATGATTGCCTCTATAGTTTTTGAAGTTTCGATTGTTTACATATTTAGACTTCCTAAAATTCTCCATCAGGTAAGATCATTTTATTAGTAGTGATAGCTTTAATAGATCATTGGCCATATTGATTGGTCAATGATGCTAAATGAGTCGTGAGAGATAACACTTGAGCTGTAAGTGAAACAATAGGATCTACCTCATATATACCCGCCACCTTAGGTACACTAGTGTGTTCACTTGGACATAGAAAATTTTTAACGGCCATCTCTTCTACTAAAGCATAGACATCTTCAGCAGATTTCTTGGACATGATTCCTCCAACAGCCGCATCGACCATTGTCCTATTTGGACTATTCAACCCATTATAGAATAACTAAATCTAAACCCAGTCTTTAAAATTATGTTGTGGGCACCTCCTAAGTAGATCTTTAAAGCGCTCCCAGGATTCATACATATTCTAAGTCTATAACTGCCTAAATATGCTAATTTATGTTCTCAGTTGGGCTGATTTAGCTGGTTGAAGGAACCTCGCAAGAAATATTTTAGCCATATCCTGCCATGTCATGATGCTCCCTGTCGGTATTGATTGCAGCCAACCTCTCGCTTTGTCCTTTAAAGAGAATGGGAATAAGTCTAGCCTGATGGTCTATTTAGTCACGACATTGATCTTTATGGTAATCGCCATCTCCAAGAACATCATTAAATTCATATTGGGATCCTCTACAGTTGAAACCACCATGATCACTTGGGTAGGCAACCCTTGCATTTGTTTATTATTATTTTTCTTTACTTTATTTTATTTTATTGTGTTATTTGTTTGTTTATTAGTTTGCATGTTATTTATGCAGGTATCACGAACCACACAACCCGCTTAACCAAATTCTGACCAGCAGGAGCCTGATCAACTCCATGCATGGTAGTGTTATTCCTCACTCTTGTATCTTTATGTTTATCTTACATTGAGGACAATACAAGTTTTAAATTGGGGGTGTGTGCATGTAGTGACAGTTCTGTTTGACATATATGACCAATAACATCACTATTTGTATAGAACATGGTGTTGTTGTACAAATTAACTATGTGACAAAAAAAATTGCTCTTTTATCATTTGTAATTGGATTACCTGGATATATAAATGACAAAAGTCGTTATGATTAGTTCCAAATTAATAAGATATGAGACAATATTAATTCACAAAGGTTTAATCATTAAATATCCCTAGTCGTAGTATTATCGAGACTGGACAACGATAATGCGGAATAGACTAGTATTACACTTGTGCGCGTTATGGAAGTTTAACGGCATAGTTCTCATATATTTAAGTATATGATACTTATGCAAGTGTGATATGAGGTTCTGTTTACCGATGGTACGGGAACAGCTTCGTTCTAGATAGACCCTTCGGAATCCCATTGATAGTATGACTATGTGTCTATGGGAATCTGAATCAAGGTAGGTGTATTTGGCCTTAACCTGAGACTTGCATCACTAATACTTGCGACAATCAGTATACTTTGGTTTTGGTCGTCTGGGGCTTTAACAGGTTCTGTGTATGACTCTTCTGGGTATACTGAGAATCGTAGTGTATTGGGTGTGATGTCAAAATGGAAGTATCACTTCAATCATATGGAGATGATGATCACGCAGTGATACAGAACTGGTACTCTTAAGTACTGCAGACATCGGGATAATATGACTAGGTCATGATTATCCGATTATAGAGACTAGTTGCCAGTGATCCGATATATGCTTCGTACGGGGCAGACATAATTCCAGCCCCAGGCCTAGCATGTGACATTCGATGCTGGATCAGAATGCGCAATACTTATATATACTACGCTTGATAAAGATTATATATTCCTTTAAAGAATATTTCTAGAGAATTAGGTAGGCACGATGTTTTGCTAGAAGCCAACCATGTCTTGTAAATTGGTAAGAACATGGTACCGGGTACGCACATATTTGGATAGTCCGATGACCGTATTTACTGCCAACATATACATGGATCTCTTGGGTCGCTTCCCAAAGATTCACCGATGATATTTGACTCGAACATTATTAATCTGGATTAATTATGAGAGAGAAAATTAATCTGGGATTAATTATGAGAGAGAAAATTAATATGGGATTAATTGCGTCGAGAATTTATCTGGGATTAGATTCGTCGAGAGGAGAGAACGCGATTAATTTAGAATTAATCGGTAAAATAATTAAATTAGATTTTACTATTTAATTTATTTAATTGGGCTAAAATAATAAATTAGATATATTAAATGAAATCGGATTTCAACGCGGATTAAATTGGATTTTAATTCTAGCGAACGAATTAATTTGGAATTAATTCGTAAGCGACTTTAATAATAATTTTGCGGTGCATAATTATTTAATTAAATTAGATTTAATTACGTTGCGACGGAAAATTCGTTTATTCGCAATAAACGAACTCGAGCCCGAAGTCTGTTATCTCACCCAACTTCAATTTTGAATTAAGTGTGGGACCCACCAACTTACATCACTAGTCAATCTAGTTGATGGAAGTGGTTATGAGTATTAAAGGAAACGTTTACAACACACTTTGTTTTTACCTTTTTGGAAAATAGTAAAAGAAACATATTTAATGAATTTTGGAAATCATTAATTTTGTCTCTCTCTTCATTTGGCCGATTGGCCACTGTCATTATTAATTTCATTTTGACTTCTCCTTTTAGGTGTGAAAAAGGCAACAATGATATCTCTCTCTTAATTGGCCGAAAGAAACAACAAAAGGACACATCTCTCTCTATTTCTAATTTCAATTGGCCGAAAGCCATTTTGTTTCTTTTTTCTTTGGAAGAATATGGCCTTTGTTTCTTCTTCTCATTGGCCGGATTAGCCACTAGTTTTTGAAGAAAGGCCCCATGGCCTTTGACTTGCAGACAGGCCGAATGGCCTTAATTTTTTCAAAGGGCTGATTGTTCTTCCCTCTCTCTCGGGCAAATTTGTTTCTCCTTGGGAGATAAAATTTGTTCCATTTGGTCTTGCTAGCACATATGGGAGTCAAATGATGGTGATAGAGATACTCACCCAAGAGCTTGGAAGCTTCAACATCCATTAAAGTTTTGAACTCAAGCCGATCAATGTAAGTCCTCCGTAACTTATTTTTGATTTTATTCACACACGAATCACGCTTAGAGATCCCATGGCATGTCTAGGACACTTACAATGGTATCAGAGCGAGATCTAAGCTTGATTTAATTTCTAGGGTTTATAGACTTTATTTACGGATTTTTGCTTGGAGCTTGTAAATGCCTAAATTGGTTGTTTGGACATGGTTGGATGATGATGACTTGTAGTTATGCATGATTGATTTTGTGAAATTTGGATTAGATTAATTTTCCCTAAAATCTATACCTTGGCCGAATACACCCTATGAATTGCCAATGGTAATTTTGAAAATTGACAATTGGATGTGTTAAATGACATGATAGAAATATTGAATGTTGATTTAATTGGATTGAAATCAAATTGAATGAATTTTGTTGCCATTGTCGTGAGATGTGAAGCATGTTATATAATTGATTTTGCCCCAATTTTTTGTTGGACATGAATGTGGGAATTAGGCATGATTAATTAGATTAAATTAATATTTTGGAAACATTAGGTTAATTAATTAATTATGTTAATTGCACTTTAATTGAATTAATATTTAATTGGAAAGATATATTAATTTAATTTGTTGTAATTGGGCTAATGGGCTTGGTTAGGCCAAATTTTTGTCTTGGATTATATTTGGGCCTAAACAATTTCCATAAAGTCCAAAATATGACTATTGGGCCTTTAAAAATTTAATTGGGCCTAATGGGCCCAAATTGATTCTATGGCATAGGGTGATTCCTATTGGGCCTAGGCATTATTGGTTAGATCCATTTTGGCCGAAAGCCCAAGCCTAAAGAATTAATTAAACGCCCAATAGACTTTAATTAAATAGTATTGGATACTAATTGGGCCTTTGAGACCCATTAAGATTGGATTTGGAATCTAAGTCTTTAAGGCACATAAATAAGTGTAATTATTAATTTGGAATTAAATATGAATTAATATTGGATACAATTTAATTGGATTTAAAATTATAGTTCGATATAATTCAAGAATACTTACTTTGAGTATTTATTCTTAAACGAGTTTGACTCGCGCAAAACAGAACATTCTATGAACATTGGATGCACATTAATCAAAGATTATTTAATTACTTTGAGTATTTATTCTTAAATGAGTTTGACTCGCGCAAATCAAATCGTTCTGTGAACATTGGATGGTCATTAATCAAAGATTAATTAATTGGAGTAGATTGATTGAATACCATGCTTTAAGGCACATAAATAACTGTAATTAGTTAATTTGGAATAAATATGAATTAGTCTTGGATACAATTTAATTGGATTTAAAATTGTACTTCGATATAATTCAAGAATACTTACTTTGAGTATTTATTCTTAAACGAGTTTGACTCGCGCAAATCAAATCGTTCTATGAACATTGGATGGTCATTAATCAAAGATTAATTATTTGGACATGAATGTGGGAATTAGGCATGATTAATTAGATTAAATTAATATTTTGGAAACATTAGGTTAATTAATTAATTATGTTTAATTGCACTTTAATTGAATTAATATTTAATTTGGAATGATATATTAATTTAATTTGTTGTAATTGGGCTAATGGGCTTTGTTGGGCCAAATTTTAGTCTTGAATTATATTTGGGCCTAAACTATTTCCATAAAGTCCAAAATATGACTATTGGGCATTTAATAATTTAATTGGGCCTAATGGGCCAAAATTGATTTTATGGCATAGGGTGATTCCTATTGGGCCTAGGCATTATGGGTTAGATCTATTTTGGCTGAAAGCCCAAGCCTAAAGAATTAATGAAACGCCCAATGGACTTTAATTAAATAGTATTGGATACTAATTGGGCCTTTGAGACCCATTAAGATTGGATTTGAATCTAAGTCTTTAAGGCATATAAATAAGTGTAATTATTTAATTTGGATTTAAATATGAATTAGTATTGGATAAAATTTAAATTGGATTTAAAATTGTTGTTCGATATAATTCAAGAATACTTTCTTTGAGTATTTATTCTTAAACGAGTTTGACTCGTGCAAATCAGAACATTCTATGAACATTGGATGCACATTAATCAAAGATTATTTAATTACTTTGAGTATTTATTCTTAAACGAGTTTGGCTCGCGCAAATCAAATCGTTATGTGAACATTGGATGGTCTTTAATCAAAGATTAATTAATTGGAGTAGATTGATTGAATAACATGCTTTAAGGCACATAAATAAGTGTAATTATTTAATTTGGAATTAAATATGAATTAGTATTGGATACAATTTAAATTGGATTTAAAATTGTAGTTCGATTTAATTCAAGAATACTTACTTTGAGTATTTATTCTTAAACGAGTTTGACTCAACATTGGCGTACACAGAACTTGTTAAAACCCTGGACGACCGCAACCAAAGTATATTGATTGTCGCAAGTATTAGCGGTGCAAGTCTCAGGTTAAGATCAAATACACCTACCCTGATTTCAGACTTCCATAGACACATAGTCATACTACCAATGGAATTCCGATGGGGTCTATCCAGAGCGAAGCTGTTTCCCGTACCATCGGTGAAACACAACCTCATATTACACTTGCATGAGTATCCTATACCCAAATATATGAGAAATATGTTGTTGTGCCCTCACAACGCGCACAAGTGTAATACTAGTCTTTTACGCATTCATCGATGTCCAATCTCGATAATGCTCTGACTAGGGATATTTAATGATTTATCCATAGTGGATTGATACTGTCTCATATCATTCTCAATCCAGGATCAAATCACAGGGACCTCCTATCATTTATATATCTAGGTGATCTAATCACAAATGATAAGAGTGCAATCTCCTTTGTCACATAGTTAATTTGTACAACAACACCATGATCTATACAAATAGTGACGCTATGGTCATAATTGTCAAACAATCTCGCACTTGGCCTATAGCCAGTCACTCGAGTGTCTTACACCCGAACTATGTACGGTTGGCTCAAATTGCTGATGAAAGACTTTCGTCAGTGGATTTACATGATTATCGTCTGATGTGATTTATTCGATCATCACATCGCTACGATGTATGATCCGAATGAATCAGATGAATATCGAAGTATATATCTGGATCGTTGATGAGACCATTAATTCTTTAGCTTGTACTGTAGCCTAGCTCAGCTGCTAACAGAACTATATCTAATCTAATTAGATTTATTATCGACCCAAAAGGCTTCTATTGCTGCTTCAGCTGCAGGAATAACCCGTATTTGTTGTTTATTCGGTAACAATATCTTGCTTGGAAGATTTCTGGCTCACTCTTCCGTTATTCAAACTGTATAGTACCGTTTGTGACTTGTAGTCGTTTTATCGGTTTAGGAAACTTGCAGTAGTGATCCTAGTCACTTCAAGTTCTCCATCTCCACATATTAAGACAACATCCTTAGATCTCTAAGATACTAACGGATGTTCTTAACTTCAATCCAGTGACTATCACTCGGATTGGCCTGTTTGTGAAACCATATGCTCAAAGCGTATGAGACATCAGGTCACGTACATTTTTTAATGTATGAGTTCTCGGAGAGTTTTCTCGAAAGCCAAGCTTTCACCGATTAGTTTTATGGGAATATCATTTCCAAGAAATGACATTTTATCATTATTTTATAGGACAGTATTGTTAGTGCGCTCCCACTAACCTCCTTATATACACGAGAATCATTTCGTTTTTGAAATAAATCATATACCATTATGATTACCTCAAAACGATAATTCCAAGAACCTAATGCTTGCTTCAATCCAAACATGGATCGAATAACCCGCAAACCTTGTTTGCTAGTTCTGGTACGACAAAACCGATAGGATGTTGTAAACATCCTCCAAAAGGTTTCCTTTTCAGGAAAGCGATTTTCTCGTTAAGCTGACATATTTCATTAATGAAACATGCAGCGTTAGCAAGCATTATCCAAATGGATTTACCGTGGCAACAATTAAAAGGTTGAATCGTAATCAACACAATGTTGATAACGATACCTTTCCGCTAAAAGCCTAGCTTTATACGTTGGTATGTTGCCATCCATGTATGTCTTCCTTGAAGACTTATAAGTACCAATAGGCACAATGCCTTGCGGTACATCAACTAGTATCCAAACTTGTTGATATACATGGAATCCATTTCGGACTCATGACACTTTGTCATAATAGGGAGTCGATACCTTGTATCACTTCCTCATACGTAGTCAGTTGGTATTCCTCAAAAGATTAACATCTTTATGAGGTGAGATCAGAAACCCATACCCAAGGTTGTTTTCTGACTCTCTCTGACTTACGCGGTTCTTGTGTATTTGAAGATTATGGTATAGTCTCATCCTTGATGAACTATTTATGTTCCAATATGAATCGGTGCCTTGAATAGTATCACTCTGATTTTCATCGAGTTTTACTATCCTCCCACTTACCACTGCATATCGGTATTCCTCTTAGGAAAATCGCATGGTGAGCAACAATCTAATTGTTCTCTAGTGAGTTGTATAAGTACTATACTTATGTATCCCTAGGATAACCTACAATTCGGTATTTATCCAATTTGGGTTTTAGTTTGGTATCATCCAAACATATGCCTAGCATTCCCAAATTTACAGGAATGAGAAACCCGGTTTCTTTCCCGTTCATATCTAATATGATATATGTCAAACAGATTTTTATGGAACCTTATTCAAAATAAGTTCTTGCACTGTTTAAAGCTTATCCGTTGAAGGAAATGGTAGCTCAGAGCGACTAGTGATTAACCTTAATCATGTCTAACATAATTCGGTTTATCCTGTTCGGACACACCGTCACTTTGACGTGTTCCGGAAGGAGTCCTCAATTGAAAGAATACTATAATCTTTCAAGTATATGAGAAACTTATTGCTTAAGTATTTTCCATTACGGTCTTACCGTGACGATTTAATACTTTAGCCGGTCTGTTTGTCTATTTCGTGTCGAAACTTAAAAATTTCCGATTTGTGTTCTTCAAAAGAAACACATAACCATAACGCGATGCCACATCCGTAAAGGTCACGAAATATTCATATCCACCTCTAGCCTAGCTAGACATGGGCCCACTTGCTTCACTATGAACTAGGGCTAACAGATTGGTGGCATTTACACTTTTACCAAGTAAATAGTGTTTTATGCACTTTGCCCAATAAACTAAATTGATTGAATAACATGCTTTAAGACATAGAAATAAGTGTAATTATTTAATTTGGAATTAAATATGAATTAGTATTGGATACAATTTAAATTGGATTTAAAATTGTGGTTCGATATAATTCAAGAATACTTACTTTGAGTATTTATTCTTAAACAGGTTTGACTCGCGCAAATCAAATCGTTCTATGAACATTGGATGGTCATTAATCAAAGATTAATTATTTGGACATGAATGTGGGAATTAGGCATGATTAATTAGATTAAATTAATGTTTTGGAAATATTAGGTTAATTAATTAATTATGTTAATTGCTCTTTAATTGAATTAATATTTAATTTGGAATGATATATCAATTTAATTTGTTGTAATTGGGCTAATGGGCTTGGTTGGGCCAAATTTTAGTCTTGGATTATATTTGGGCCTAAACCATTTCCATAAAGTCCAAAATATGACTATTGGGCCTTTAATAATTTAATTGGGCATAATGGGCCAAAATTGATTCTATGGCATAGGGTGATTCCTATTGGGCCTAGGCATTATTGGTTAGATCCATTTTGGCCGAAAGCCCAAGCATAAAGAATTAATTAAACGCCCATTGGACTTTAATTAAATAGTATTCGATACTAATTGGGCCTTTGAGACCCATTAAGATTGGATTTGGAATCTAAGTCTTTAAGGCACATAAATAAGTGTAATTATTTAATTTGGAATTAATATGAATTAGTATCGGATACAATTTAAATTGGATTTAAAATTGTAGTTCGATATAATTCAAGAATACTTACTTTGAGTATTTATTCTTAAGGAGTTTGACTCGCGCAAATCAGAACATTCTATGAACATTGGATGCACATTAATCAAAGATTATTTAATTACTTTGAGTATTTATTCTTAAACGAGTTTGACTCGCGCAAATCAAATCGTTCTGTGAACATTGGATGGTCTTTAATCAAAGATTAATTAATTGGAGTAGATTGATTGAATAACATGCTTTAAAGCACATAAATAAGTGTAATTATTTAATTTGGAATTAAATATGAATTAGTATCGGATACAATTTAAATTGGATTTAAAATTGTAGTTCGATATAATTCAAGAATACTTACTTTGAGTATTTATTCTTAAACTAGTTTGACTCGCGCAAATCAGAACATTCTATGAACATTGGATGCACATTAATCAAAGATTATTTAATTACTTTGAGTATTTATTCTTAAACGAGTTTGACTCGCGCAAATCAAATCGTTCTGTGAACATTGGATGGTCTTTAATCAAAGATTAATTAATTGGAGTAGATTGATTGAATAACATGCTTTAAGGCACATAAATAACTGTAATTAGTTAATTTGGAATTAAATATGAATTAGTATTGGATACAATTTAAATTGGATTTAAAATTGTACTTCGATATAATTCAAGAATACTTACATTGAGTATTTATTCTTAAACGAGTTTGACTCGCGCAAATCAAATCGTTCTATGAACATTGGATGGTCATTAATCAAAGATTAATTATTTGGAGATGAATGTGGGAATTAGGCATGATTAATTAGATTAAATTAATATTTTGGAAACATTAGGTTAATTAATTAATTATGTTAATTGCACTTTAATTGAATTAATATTTAATTTGGAATGATATATTAATTTAATTTGTTGTAATTGGGCTAATGGGCTTGGTTGGGCCAAATTTTAGTCTTGGATTATATTTGGGCCTAACCATTTCCATAAAGTCCAAAATATGACTATTGGGCATTTAATAATTTAATTGGGCCTAATGGGCCAAAATTGATTCTATGGCATAGGGTGATTCCTATTGGGCCTAGGAATTATTGGTTATATCCATTTTGGCCGAAAGCCCAAGCATAAAGAATTAATTAAACGCCCATTGGACTTTAATTAAATAGTATTGGATACTAATTGGGCCTTTGAGACCCATTAAGATTGGATTTGGAATCTAAGTCTTTAAGGCACATAAATAAGTGTAATTATTTAATTTGGAATTAAATATGAATTAGTATCGGATACAATTTAAATTGGATTTAAAATTGTAGTTCGATATAATTCAAGAATACTTACTTTGAGTATTTATTCTTAAACGAGTTTGACTCGCGCAAATCAGAACATTCTATGAACATTGGATGCACATTAATCAAAGATTATTAATAACTTTGAGTATTTATTCTTAAACGAGTTTGACTCGTGCAAATCTAATCGTTCTGTGAACATTGGATGGTCTTTAATCAAAGATTAATTAATTGGAGTAGATTGATTGAATAACATGCTTTAAGGCACATAAATAAGTGTAATTATTTAATTTGGAATTAAATATGAATTAGTATCGGATACAATTTAAATTGGATTTAAAATTCTAGTTTGATATAATTCAAGAATACTTACTTTGAGTATTTATTCTTAAACTAGTTTGACTCGCGCAAATCAGAACATTCTATGAACATTGGATGCACATTAATCAAAGATTATTAATTACTTTGAGTATTTATTCTTAAACGAGTTTGACTCGCGCAAATCAAATCGTTCTGTGAACATTGGATGGTCTTTAATCAAAGATTAATTAATTGGAGTAGATTGATTGAATAACATGCTTTAAGGCACATAAATAAGTGTAATTATTTAATTTGGAATTAAATATGAATTAGTATTGGATACACTTTAAATTGGATTTAAAATTGTACTTCGATATAATTCAAGAATACTTACGTTGAGTATTTATTCTTAAACGAGTTTGACTCGCGCAAATCAAATCGTTCTATGAACATTGGATGGTCATTAATCAAAGATTAATTATTTGGAGATGAATGTGGGAATTAGGCATGATTAATTAGATTAAATTAATATTTTGGAAACATTAGGTTAATTAATTAATTATGTTTAATTGCACTTTAATTGAATTAATATTTAATTTGGAATGATATATTAATTTAATTTGTTGTAATTGGGATAATGGGCTTGGTTGGGCCAAATTTTAGTCTTGGATTATATTTGGGCCTAAACCATTTCCATAAAGTCCAAAATATGACTATTGGGCATTTAATAATTTAATTGGGCCTAATGGGCCAAAATTGATTCTATGGCATAGGGTGATTCCTATTGGGCCTAGGAATTATTGGTTAGATCCATTTTGGCCGAAAGCCCAAGCATAAAGAATTAATTAAACGCCAATTGGACTTTAATTAAATAGTATTGGATACTAATTGGGCCTTTGAGACCCATTAAGATTGGATTTGGAATCTAAGTCTTTAAGGCACATAAATAAGTGTAATTATTTAATTTGGAATTAAATATGAATTAGTATCGGATACAATTTAAATTGGATTTAAAATTGTAGTTCGATATAATTCAAGAATACTTACTTTGAGTATTTATTCTTAAACGAGTTTGACTCGCGCAAATCAGAACATTCTATGAACATTGGATGCACATTAATCAAAGATTATTTAATTACTTTGAGTATTTATTCTTAAACGAGTTTGACTCGCGCAAATCAAATCGTTCTGTGAACATTGGATGGTCTTTAATCAAAGATTAATTAAATGGAGTAGATTGATTGAATAACATGCTTTAAGGCACATAAATAAGTGTAATTATTTAATTTGGAATTAAATATGAATTAGTATCGGATACAATTTAAATTGGATTTAAAATTCTAGTTCGATATAATTCAAGAATACTTACTTTGAGTATTTATTCTTAAACTAGTTTGACTCGCGCAAATCAGAACATTCTATGAACATTGGATGCACATTAATCAAAGATTATTTAATTACTTTGAGTATTTATTCTTAAACGAGTTTGACTCGCGCAAATCAAATCGTTCTGTGAACATTGGTTGGTCTTTAATCAAAGATTAATTAATTGGAGTAGATTGATTGAATAACATGCTTTAAGGCACATAAATAAGTGTAATTATTTAATTTGGAATTAAATATGAATTAGTATTGGATATAATTTAAATTGGATTTAAAATTGTGGTTCGATATAATTCAAGAATACTTACTTTGAGTATTTATTCTTAAACGAGTTTGACTCGCGCAAATCAAATCGTTCTATGAACATTGGATGGTCATTAATCAAAGATTAATTATTTGGACATGAATATGGGAATTAGGCATGATTAATTAGATTAAATTAATATTTTGGAAACATTAGGTTAATTAATTAATTATGTTTAATTGCACTTTATTGAATTAATATTTAATTTGGAATGATATATTAATTTAATTTGTTGTTGTAATTGGGATAATGGGCTTGGTTGGGCAAAATTTTAGTCTTGGATTATATTTGGGCCTAAACCATTTTCATAAAGTCTAAAATATGATTATTGGGCCTTTAATAATTTAATTAGGCCTAATGGGCCAAAATTGATTCTATGGCATATGGTGATTCCTATTGGGCCTAGGCATTATGGGTTATATCCATTTTGGCCGAAAGCCGAAGCCTAAAGAATTAATTAAACGCCCATTAGACTTTAATTAAATAGTATTGGATACTAATTGGGCCTTTGAGACCCATTAAGATTGGATTTGGAATCTAAGTCTTTAAGGCACATAAATAAGTGTAATTATTTAATTTGGAATTAAATTTGAATTAGTATTGGATAAAATTTTAATTGGATTTAAAATTGTAGTTCGATATAATTCAAGAATACTTACTTTGAGTATTTATTCTTAAACGAGTTTGTCTCGCGCAAATCAGAACATTCTATGAACATTGGATGGTCATTAATCAAAGATTAATTAATTACTTTGAGTATTTATTCTTAAACGAGTTTGACTCGCGCAAATCAAATCGTTATGTGAACATTGGATGGTGATTAATCAAAGATTAATTAATTGGAGTAGATTGATTGAATAACATGCTTTAAGGCACATAAATAAGTGTAATTATTTAATTTGGAATTAAATATGAATTAATATTGGATACAATTTAAATTGGATTTAAAATTGTAGTTCGATATAATTCAAGAATACTTACTTTGAGTATTTATTCTTAAATGAGTTTGACTCGCGCAAATCAAATCGTTCTATGAACATTGGATGGTCATTAATCAAAGATTAATTATTTAGACATGAATATGGGAATTAGACATGATTAATTAGATTAAATTAATGTTTTGGTAACATTAGGTTAATTAATTAATTATGTTAATAGCACTTTAATTGAATTAATATTTAATTTGGAATGATATATTAATTTAATTTGTTGTAATTGGGCTAATGGGCTTGGTTGGGCCAAATTTTAGTCTTGGATTATATTTGGGCCTAAACCATTTCCATAAAGTCCAAAATATGACTATTGGGTCTTTAATAATTTAATTGGGCTAATGGGCCAAAATTGATTCTATGGCATAGGGTGATTCCTATTGGGCCTAGGCATTATGGGTTATATCCATTTTGGCCGAAAGCCTAGGATTCATTTGTGATCAAGCATGACATTTTGGATCTACACAAATGCAAAGATTAAAGAAAATGAAATGCAGAAAAAATACAAAAATGCAAGAGTACAAAAAATAAAATTAAAAAGAAAGAAAAGAAAGAAAGAATATATATATATATATATATATATATATATATATGTACACACACAAAGATTATTCTATCTACTAAATTTATTCCCCGGCAACAGCGCCGAAAACTTGACACTCTTAAAAAGTGATTCTTTACTGCCAAGTATAAGAGTGTCGAAGTAATAAAATAACCCGATAAGACCGTGGTCGATCTACATGGAATCGATTTAGTAAAATAAAATAACAATTTGAGTGAAAATTAAAAGACTGGATTTTCTTTCAAGTGATTGGAAAATTTTAAATTGAACTGCAATAATAAAATAAAATGTTGGGGCTATGGGATCCATTTTTAATATTTCCAATTTAGAAATCTCACTTTTATAATATATAAATTGTCCATATTTCCCAATTAATTTTGCCAAAAAAAATAAAACCAGCCATAAAAAGCGGTGATAACTTTTGTCTATAACAAGTCCAGTTAGGTACTCAATTCTGCCAAATAAATAAAACCGGCCATATAGGCAATAATAAAGTATGTCAATAATTAATCCAAAATTAAATTATATATTAATTATTAGATTACAATTTATATATTATAATATAAGTGGGATTAATCTAAAGTTTCATATTAAAAGTCCCTCCCTTTACCCCACTAAAAAGGAATTAGCAACTCATAATTTGAATAAATATAACACATAATTTATTTATTAAAAGAAAAATTAAATACAAGAAAGCTTTTAAAAAATAAAACACACAAGAGCTAGAAATCCATAAATTTTTAGAGAAAACTATATAATCTAGACTCAGGAAATAATGTGCTAAACACCTCTATTTATAGAGGGCTCAACACCCGCCTTCAATTTGCATTGTAAATTATCAAAATTTGTGGCTTTGACAATTTACAATACAATTTGTCAAAAGTGGTGGCCAATCCACCCATTTTATAATTTTTTTTATTTTTTTTTTTTGTTTTGAAAATGACTTTTACATATACCAAACTTTAGCTTCTTTATCAATTTTGATCTTGAAAACTTCAGACTTAGAAACTCTTGTGAACATCAAAGTTGTAGATCTTTGAGTCTTCTTTCATCTGGAATTGGAGTCACTTCAATTCGATATTGGAGTAAAATGTTATGGCCAAAATACAAACATTGCACAAGGTTGGAATTTCCGAAGTTGTATATTGTTAGAACGCCCTATTAAATTTATGGCCTCCAAAATCCAAATGTCAAGTCCATTTTTCTAGATATGTGTAATGACCCCAAAAAGTTATGTTCGGCTTGGGAAGCTTGGGATTTTCTTTCCCGGGTTAGTAAATAATTTCCGAAATCGACTAGAAACAATGAATATTTATCTATATCAAACCCAAATTTCCATTGCTCTTTTTAGGCCCAACACCAAAGAATTGGAAAGAAAAGAAAGAGGCCCAAGCCCAACTAATTCCATTACCTATATTTTCCTAGAAAATTTCTTAAGTAAATAATAAAGTATGAATAGAAAGAAAACACTTCTTCATTTCTTTTTGGCACCAACGTGAGTAGAGGGAGAGGGGAGAAAGAGAACAAGTTGTATTATTATTATTAGCAAGAATCAAAGCATATCAAGGGTAAATCCATCAATTTAAACCGTAAAAGAAGAAATAAGAGATCAATGTGCTTTGTTAAGGAAGAAAAGATTGAACTAAGGTTAGGGTTCTTGACCCAACTTTTAATGATATGAATTTTGATTATTGGATGATTGTGGTGTGTTTTTGGTTTGATGATAATGTAAGTTTGGATGTTTTTGAGTAAAGGAATTGATGTATGGAAATATTACTATGTCTTGTTTAAATTGAAGAATAGGGAAGGATGATAGAATTTTGGGTGAAGATGAGGTGTTTGGGAGTGATATGTGATGGTAATTGATGTTTTTTTGAAGTTTTTGTGTGGAAATGAAATGGATTTAGGACCTAACAATGCAAGAGTGAATTTGCTCCTGGAATCGGCGTCACATCGCGATGCAGACAAGGCAAAGGGGTGCATCTATTTTACACTTGCGCGTCACGATGCGAGCTTGCGTGCGTCGCGATGCAATCAAGGCAGAAACGTTCATATGATCTACACGGGCGCGTCGCGACGCGAAAGGGACTGGCGTAGCGATGTGACACCAGAAACCAACATGTTTTTTTAAAGATGTGATGCGTAACTAAGAGTCTGAATTTTTATTTTACATCTCATATAAGGAATAGAAATGTTCTAAGGTGGGTAATCCAATTAGATTAAAAAATTTTATGTAATTTCAGACCGTATCTTATAACTGATGATTCTAACTCCATGTATTCTATATAGATACTCATCAGGAGCCGCGCTCACCCCCAGCGACGTGAAGGAAACTTAGTTGGACTTCAAATCTGTGAGTGGAGATTTATTTTCTTACGAATTGATTTTATAATTACTAGTTTCAGATTAAGATTTATTTCAATACTTATTTTTAAAGTTTTAGGGCGTTAGCCATATTTAATTATCAGTTACTTATTAAGGGAGATTTGATTTGAAAGCTTTAAAGTTTATCAATGATATTTTTATATTTTTCGAGGCATGGGGGAAAAACCCACCTCAGCTCTTACTTATGGAATTGACGGACAAAGACCGTATGCACACAGGTAACTAATCATTTCTCTTTACGTCTTTTATTTTTACTTTCTCACGGATCTGGGTTTGGGTATCCAGAACTTCTACATCTTTTATGATAGCTTGGGTTTACTGGAAACTCCATTGACTACCTGAAGGAGTTTTCTAATGAGAAAATGAATCTTAGTGGAAAAGAAGGAATCTTACTCAGGTTTACTAAACATTTTACTCTTATTCAGGCTTGCTATATGCTTTTTACTACTATAAGTTCTGGTGTTTTCTTTATCATCTCATTTTGTACCTCCATCTCTTTACTACCTCTGATTACTTAGATCATTTGTACCTTATTCTCTTACTTTTCTTACAGATTTCTCTTCCCACTCCCTTGGGTGAATATTCTCAAAACTTTACTTTTTAGCCTTATAGCTTGTCTGTACTTCTGGTGATAAGCCAGGATAACTATATGAAAATTCTCAACTAATATAAGAATTTGTTTTTGGTTATTTTACTAAAGAATTTAGATAACTTTCGAATTCTTACTGACCTATCTATGAGGCTTGAGGACGTACTCAAGGATCGGATACTTGAGAGGTAGTGCCTCGCATATATGTATCTCGGACATACTACGTATACAAGACCCCAGCACTCTACCCACTGTAGTCACTAACTCCCTAGACCATGCTTTGATATCATCTTTGTAACATTCCCTACTAATAGCATCTCCTGGATTTTTGATGTTACACAATATTAGATAAAAATGGATATAAAATAAACATTAAAGATTGTGTTTTATGTTTATATGAAAAAGGTAACTTTTTGATATGTGAATGTCATTTATCTAACGATGATTATATTTTGGGAACATATAGAGATGCCTTTAATGTAGATGAACATATAAGTAAAAGATATGAATTAAATAACACTGAATGATGGTATATGAGATTGGGCTACATAGGTGTTAGACATCTATCAAAATTAATTAAGAATGTTTTGACTGAAGATCTTACCTTAGATCACTATCCAATTTGTGAGTCATGTATCCAAGGGAAAACAACAAAGGCTCCATTTTTTGATGTTGGACACCGTGCTGAAGATTTATTAGAACTAGTACACAGTGATGTGTGTGGTCCATTAAATCATGCCACTCATGATGATTCAACATACTTCGTGAATTTCACCGACGATAAGTCAAGATATGGATATGTCTATTTGATGAGACATAAATCGAAAATATTTGAAAAGTTCAAAATATTCTGAAATGAAGTAGAAAAACAAACCGAAAAATTCATCAAGTGCCTTTAATCAGATCGAGGTGGTGAATTCATGAGCGAAGAATTCAGAAGTTATTTAAGGGAAAATGAGATTCTCACCCAATATAGCCCACCGAGAACTCCTCAACACAATGGTGTGTCTGAGCGGACAAATCGTACTTTATTGGATATGGTGCGATCTATGATGAACTATACATATCTTTCATATTACCTTTGGGGGTTATATTTGTTGGAGTTGGTACTTGGAGTTCCAATCCAATTTGTATATTTTATTATTTATTAATAAAATAACTACATTTTTCATTTCATACCTCATTAATGGTATTGTCATTATGCGTATTAGATTGATTTATAGATACGCTAAGAATGACATCGACCTTAGAATAGTCATGACACTAGGTGTAAACTATTCTTAAAGTAAATATTCCTAGCCGTTGGTTTTGGAATATGGTCGAATTCCTATAACCTAGAAGACTAGCACATGTCCTAAATTGGAATTGGAGTTCCAACGGTTTAACACGATGTACCATGAGTTTTGGAAACTCGTATAGACATGTGTGTATTCGTTGGAGTGAATAAAGAATGACTCATAAGTGATTCCTAATAGTTGGAAATACACACCACCGTCAATAGGAATATCATCGAGTCGAGTAACATATGTAATCCTTTGACTATAGGATATCATTGATTTTGTGTGAGATCATCCACACTTTGATGCCATGTATGTTAGAAACCTTTCATGGTATGGCCTCTATATATTCGTTGGGTATGACCGATGCACTCAGTAATCAAGTGTGAAGCAAGATAGGATCTGTCGGCTCGTATGTGTACCATAAGGGGTTTAGGTATCCATGTGAGTAAGTCACGATTCTTAAGACTTCGGCCAAAACCGATCACCTAGGGTGGATCACATATATCAGAAACGGTATTACGATTAGTTTTAGAGAATCAAGGACATGTCGACATGAGATATGCACCTCAGAAACTTGATGGTGTAATCTAAATTTCCTAAGCACAACTCAGAGAGTCTACGATGGATGGATTATTAAACATATGTGATGACCTCAACTTGAATAGTTCAGAAAGGCCGTTCGTGTTCTCCCTGAATTCGGAGGTGGCCAAATCACGTACATGTAAGTTAGGCTTATATGACGAATAGGTCTGGACTTAGAGATGTTAGGGTTGGTGCTCTGAGCTCCAATCCGGATCGTATTTATGTCTAATTCATGAATACGAGCAATACCTTTTTCCATAATATTATTAATTTAAATAGTAGCACCTCTTGTTTTTTATATATATATTCGATCTAATTTCGATTAGATTGATTAGATTGAAATTAAATATGGTTTAGTGTTATGTATATATATTAGACAAAGACCCAGGATTTGCAACGTTGTGTAGTTACAACTTAGCGTGTAATTGACATTGGAAAGTGTCACTATAAGTTGTATCCTTAAATTAAGTTTCTGGTCAAGATTTACTGACACGGGTCGGTTAGTAAAATCCGTTGAGACCAGTACATGTCTTATATCGGACTTGGTCTGATGGTTTATCCCAATGAACCATAAGTCTTGGGAGACTCGTATAGACGTGTAGGTTTTTATTTGATAAACACTGAACGACTCACCGAAGATTTCCTAATAGATGGTACACCAACATTAATAGGAATATTCTCGGGTTGAGTAGCATAGTGATTCTTTGACTTGAGATACCACTGTGGATATATGAGTTATCCTCTACACTTAGATGGTAGTCACGTCACCGATCTATTTAGATCATACCTCCGCCTGTTCGTTGGGTGTGGACTCATGCTCATGATATCCCGTGAGTATCAAGAAAGGATCCGCCAGTTCTGGGTACAGAGCATAGGGAGTCCATCATGTGAATAGCAATCTGTTAAATATATGCCCATAGTATACTTCGGAAGTGAGTTCCGAATGTTATTTAGAGATTGCTAATAGAAACGTCGACGTAATTATTCCTATAGAGATTTGACGTTTATATCTATATCTCTGGGATAATCCGGATACCTGTGACCGAAGGATTATATATATGCAATGACCTCGACCTATATGTTTTAACGAGTTTATCCGTGATCGTCATAATTTACGGGTGGGTGAATTATGGACACGAAATTGGATTTCGTGACAGATATGCCTGAATCTAGAGAGTCTCACTAATGAAATATACTCGTAGAGCACTAGGGCATCTGTTATGAATAATACTTATTATTTATAACTCGTTTAATGGTTAAACGAAAAATACATGCAATCGGGACCTAATGGTCATTTCCAAATTAATGTGTATTTGTATTTAATACTTGATTTTATTAAATACACATTAATAAAATATCAATTTGTGATATTTGGCATATAACATTAATCTATGTATTTGAGATATTTATTGTAAATATAATACATATATTTGAGATATTTGTATTTAATTATTTAATAGTTAAAAAATTAAATTAATTAATTTGATAAATATCTTTATTATGATTTTTTGCTTTTTAATGGCTTAATACCATTGGAACACATTTTGATTTGCTTTATTAAAGATAAAGTGTTAATAAAATGTGGACTAATAGAATTCAAACAAAAATAAAATAATTGTTATTTTTATTTTTTGCTTGGAAATTCGGCCATGTGTGGAATTTGAATGACAAAATTATTTTGTTTCATTTTTCAAAGTTAGACAAGTTTAACAAAATTTTACAAAGTGAGTTGAGAGAGAATTGAAGAAAGAATGGAAATTGAAAGCTAAAATTTTGGAATTTTTGTAAATTTCTTATACTTTCTTCTACATAAAAAATGTTTCTATTATTCTTAACTTCAAATTGTGTTGTTAAGTTTATTTCTCTACTCTTTGAATTTGTAATTAAATTTGTTGGAAGCTTGTTTAAGGATTTTAACCATGTATGATTAATTTATTTACTTATTATTGTAATTAAGCTTAATAAATTAATTAGAAATTTAAAGTTGCCATTCTAGAGTTGATTCGACATTCATAATCAGCCTATAATTGTTCTTGATTAATTTCATGATGGTGGGACTTGAATGGTGTGGTAATTGGATGATTAAAGTGTTGAATTTTGTCAATTTAATGTAAATTGTGTAATGGACTAATTGATGAAATTAGGGTTATAAACCTATTCCATTTTTGGGCTTTTCATATATATGATATAATTTGATGTAAATTTGATGTATGTTAACTTTGTTATTGATTGTATTTGATTTTGATGTGTTTTGAACAAATTGGGCCAAATTGAAATTAATGAAAAAACTGGGTAGTTTCAATAATTCTGGAAAAGTTTCTTGATTATGTTGCAATTTCTGATTTCATGTATTAGACATGTATAAATTATTTTGGGATTGATTTGGAATCAATTTAATATGTATTTGACATTTTAAGGACCAAAATGATTAATTTGCAAAACTTTGGGGTCTCATGGCAATTAATGATAAATCTGATTTTTCAAATAAAAATTCAGTTTTTATTTATTGAGTAATTAGAATAAATTGGTTTATTTTAATTGCCTAAGAAAAATATTTATCGGAAATTATTTCGGAATGAAAATACGTGAAAACGGTGAAAAACAATGTTACCGGGTAACGGCTGCCCAAACAGTGAACTTGACACTGTTTGGGCAGCCCACAAACTGTCCAAATATTTTTGGGGCTGACCTGGGAAGTCCCCATGAGCATTGGTTGGTCAGTTCGGCCGGAAACGCGTTTTATGCTATCTTACGGAAAAACATTTTCATAAAAGTTTCGCGGTGTTTCTATATTATTTATGTCGTTATATGATATCGAATAAATATGCTTAGGTGAAATATGAATGAATTATAAATATTTGATATTGAATAATTTATTCGTAAGTTTAAAATGTTTAAACTACGATTTCGCCCGAACAACGCTTCTTCCGCTACGCCTCCTCGATTTGACCCCAACAAAATGGTATCTGAGCGAGTCTGATCTTGGACACCCGATATGATTAGCCCTTTAAAAATTCAATGTTTAATTTAATCATTACTTAATACATGCATGTGTTTATTTAATTTGATTAAATAAAGTAAAAGCATCTTTTGTTGGAAAATCCCCGTTTAAATCAGGTTTTATGAAAGTGACTAGTATTAGGAATACTTGTTTCTTCGTTCGCCTTGTCAATACAGATGTAAATGTTTTCATGATGCTATGGCTGTAACGTGCCAAAGCTGTGTAGTTATGGTTGAAGGTAGTTCATTTGCGTCGGTAGAACTTATATGATAAGAGACAAATTCAAGTGAAAGTGGAAATCCTGAACGTGCCAAAGCTGTCAGGACTACATCGATAACTTGAGTTTGTCATTAAAAAGTTTAACCTTGATACGCCTCCTTGCGAACGTGCCAAAGCTGTCATAATGAGAAATGATCAGGACCGAAACCAGAAGTCACAGTGAGTGTGATTAACAATGAGGTGTCTACCTAATGAATATACGTAGGCAAGAACGTGCCAAAGCTGTGAGTTGAAATATATTCTTGGGGTCCACTTCCCATTATGGAATTCAATTTAATTATTGAATTCTCGTTTCCGTTAGGGATTACGGTATTACATAAAGTAGTGGGAGGCACTGCTAAGTTAAAAAATCCTTAACTTATGCGGTGAGTAATATTATGTAAATTGTCACTCATGTTGTTCCTTATTCTATTAGTTCGATAGAATAAAAAAATTTTCCACTACATGTATATTATATATGTTTTCTGACTTCAATTATGGTTGCAGATTTCTAGAATAAGTTCTAGATTAGAATAGATAATGATATAATCCTTCTAGACAAAATAGTTTCTTATGCAGTAAAGATTGACATGAATTGGTTCATGTCTCTAGATTATTCACTAGCATTAAGAAAACCCATTAGGTATTTATTTATCTAATAAATGACGTTTCTTGGCTTTAGTGACATTCAGAGGTCACGTGTCAGACACTATTTATTTTTTGATTATTTGCAAATGTTGTAAATAATTTGAAAGTAAATAATAAAGCTAAAGAAAGAAGATGCGTATAGTTGTGTATATAAAATATTGATTTTCATAATACGACAACTGTAGATATTGGATATCAGATCTCCCGTCTAGTTATTTAAAATATTATTGAATGATTGTTTCGATATTTGATATCAGAACTTGCAACTATTTGATTGTTACTTGTTCTTTGTAAACAGTTATTACATATTTTCAAACGACTAGTAGTGTTAATGAATAGATAAACATTAAGAAAAATATTCGGTTAAGTAAATAACTTAGAACATTATTTTATGAGATTTTATCACTTAAGTATTGGGTGCTTATTCCACATGGTAAATGATGGTCTGATATGAGATCACACCAATATCCTTATCCATTTAACGAATATTGTATTCGGGAAGGTGACTAAATCTCATTTAACCAATGACTGTCATTGGAGCATAAAATTTATTAAATTGATACATTGGATGTATGTAATTTAATGAATTGTAAATTGCTTAAGGTAGTTTTTTTTTTTTATTTCATAACTTAGTCAATGAACTGTCGTGACTTAATTACGTATTTCTGATGAAACGCTGATAGAATATTTTGACTGGTTCAAAGATATTCGATCTGATGTTTTGAAAATTGTATCTTTAAAATTCATCGTGAGTCTTTGAATTATTCAAAGATGTTTGATACGATCAAACATATGAATTTATGGCAATTTGTTCTAAGGTTATTAAATGAATACGATTCTTACTCAATATAATTCTTCTACGATTTCATCTTGATGGAATTGGTAAGTGGAAATAATCAAATCTTATATATGATTTGATTCGTTTGGTATTGAGTGTTACCGAATTAGTTTCAATACTCTTGGGGATATACTTCAGTAACACTAATTCATCATTTTAATTAATGTTCCATTAGTTTCTACAGTTACGTATATGATGTGTATAAGTATAAAATTCAATCTTGAAATGTTTGAGATTTGAATCTATCTTTTGTATAATGGTGTTATAATTGATATTCTTGGGCCTCGGAGGTACGAGTAGAAGCTTATCATTTATTTTATTTAATAGAATATTGTATTCTAATTAATGGAATATCTTTTCTATGATCTCGAATAATAAAATTATTTATTACTAAGTGTGTAACATCGAATGTTGACCATTGTAGAAAAGACTTTGACTTACTGAAGTCAAATATTAGAGTGATAAACAATAAATGGAACTACATAATTAATAAGAAGAAATTACCCTTTAATTACTTCCATATAAGTGATATAGGATGTCAGAATCATTCGCAAAGTATTTGATACTTAATGGTGTTGTTGTTTTCTTATTGAAGAAAATTATCCTATAACTTATAGTGGGAACGATATTTGATATCGATTCTGAAAT
Source organism: Zanthoxylum bungeanum (assembly GCA_019454045.1). Classification (NCBI taxonomy): domain Eukaryota; kingdom Viridiplantae; phylum Streptophyta; class Magnoliopsida; order Sapindales; family Rutaceae; genus Zanthoxylum; species Zanthoxylum bungeanum. The sequence continues at coordinate 14,623 of SKCR01037376.1, read as the reverse complement.
TAGCATTAAACCATAGATCTAAGATTGTTCATAGCTTACTACGATCAAGTTTTGAACTTGATTGAGCTTTTACTGTGGAATGTTCATAAAATGTGTAAATGGTTTACGCAACAAAAGCACAGTGAGCTTATTAAAGGTTTGACCTTTATAGTATGACAGTGAGAAAGTCATACTCAGTGATCTATTGTAGATTCTGAGAAAACTTGTCTCTAGTCGCACTGATTGAATAATTTAAGATCTGTTGGTTAATGATGATATCAAATTGTAAATTTTACCTAAATGAATACAAAGTAGCATTTCTGAATGGTTTCTTCAGTTAAGAGATCAACTGTGATTTCTTAGTTTGAAGAGTTCGTTTTGGAATGGCCCTGGAGTTTGTATTATGCTAAGATTACAATTTGGTATATTAGCTTATTGAGCCTATTGTAGACTCGAATGAGCTTTCTGGAAATTTGTGTTTTCTAATTTTAATATCAATCAGATTGTCTGATTTTATCAAAGCATAGCGAATACATATGAAATAGAAGGGTTAGTGGGAGCGTACAAATTTCTTTCTAGTATTTTACATCATAATGACATTATCATTATTAAGGTAATAATGAGATGTTAATGAGGTAAAAGGTTACCTCAGTCTTATTTTCTCTATGAAAAATAGTGGGAGTTGTCTCTATTATATTCGATATAAAGTTTTATATATGATATAAAACTAAGACACTAGAGAGATGCTCCCATTAGTCATGCATAAGATATGATCTAATAAAGGACACAACAAGACTATCTGTATGATAGTTAATATAACTGTTTGACAGTTAGTGTGTGTCTTATATATATTATTCATCTTTCGTAAAAGATGATTCCTTTTTGGAAAGAGATGTTGACTAGAATGTCTAATCAATCTTATGCATCATATGATGATGGCGTAATGAATACTATGTTAAGTACGATAAGAGATATCAATTTAATCGTATTTGTTACGAGTTATTTTGATATTCTCTATACCATAAGATGTGTCTTGAAACATGATCTTTATTATATTTGAGATATTAAGAACGAGTTTCTAATAAGTGGAGAATAAAGTTCGCAACCATTAGGGTCAGATTAGTTTTGAGTCTAATTATGACATTAGATAGACTATGTCATAAAGAGTCACAAAAGATGCAGTGGGACTGTCACAGATGATTCCACTACATGAGTGGAATTAGTTGTAACTTATTAAGTATTGACTTATGAAGTTGCATAGTGACCTCGTAGATTAGAATTTTGATATTAGTATTGTGTTTGCGGTTGTCTACATAGTATTTTGGATTTGATTCGTAAATACTTAGACAACTTAGTAGCTTAAGCACAATTTTGATATGGCATCTGAATCATATTGATGTAGAACTTAGTTTCTACAAAAATATGAATGATGCTTGCTAAGGAAAATGATTGTTTTTGTTGGACAAACTCAATCTGTCATAGCGGGCTTACTTGTTGTTATCTACCTCTTGAGCACTAGGTGAGTTCTTGAGGGCCATGAGTATGTGATACACATTGGGATGCGTATATGATACCATGGAATGACACTAGAGCAATTGGGAGAAATTGTTAGGGTTAGTGCTCTGAGCGCCAATCTAGATCGTATTTATGTCCGATTCATGAATACGAGCAATACCTTTTTTCCATAATATTACTAATTTAAATGGTAGCACCTCTTTTCTTTTATATACGTATTTGATCTAATTTCGATTAGATTGATTATATTGAAACTGAATCTGATTTAATGATATGTGTATATATTCGACAAAGACCCCAGGATTTACAACGTAGTGCGCAGTTACAACATAGCTTGTAATTGACATTGGGAAGTGTCACTATAAGTTGTATATCCTTAAATTAAGTTCCTGGTCAAGATTTACTGACACGGGAGGTTAGTAAAATCTGCTGAGACCAATACATGTCGTATATTGGACTTGGTCCGATGGTTTATCCCAATGAACAATGAGTCTTGGAGACTCGTATAGACGTGTAGGTGTTTATTTAATTAACACTGAACGACTCACCGAAGATTTCCTAATATATGGTACACCAACGTCAATAGGAATCTTCTCGGGTTGAGTAGCATAGTGATTCTTTGACTTGAGATACCACTGTGGATATATGAGTCATCCTCTATACTTAGATGGCAGTCACGTCACTGATCTATTTAGATCAGACCTCCGTCTGTTCGTTGGGTGTGGACTCATGCTCATGATATCCTGTGAGTATCAAGAAAGGATGTGTCAGTTCTGTGTACAGAGCATAGGTAGTCCATTATGTGATTAGCAATCTGTTAAATCTATGGCCATAATATACTTCAGAAGTGAGTTTCGAATGTTATTTAGAGATTACTAATAGATACGTCGACATGATTATTCATATAGAGATTTGACGTTTATATCTATATCTCTGGGATAATATGGATACCTGTGACGGAGAGATTATATATATGCAATGACCTCGACCTATATGATTCAGCGAGTTTATCCGTGGTCCTCATAATTTACGGGTGGGTGAATTATGGACACGAAATTTGATTTCGTGACGGATATGCCTGAATATAGAGAGTCTCACTAATGAAATATACTCATAGAGCACTAGGGCAATTGTTATGAATAATACTGATATTTATAACTCATTTAATGGTTAAAAGAAAAATACATACAATCGGGACCTAACGATCATTTCCGAATTTATATGTATTTGTATTTAATACTTGATTTTATTAAATACACATTAATAAAATATCAATTTGTGATATTTGCCATACATCATTAATATATGTATTTGAGATATTTAATGTAAATATAATACATATATTTGAGATATTTGTATTTACTTATTTAATTGTTTAATAGTTAAATAATTAAATTAATTAATTTGATAAATATCTTTATTATGATTTTTTGCTTTTTAATGGCTTAATACCATTGTAATACATTTTGATTTGCTTTATTAAAGATAAAATGTTGACAAAATGTGGACTAATAGAAATCAAACAAAAATAAAATAATTGTTATATTTAGCTTTTGCTTGGAAATTCAGCCATGTGTGGAATTTGTATAACAAAATTATTTTGTTTCATTTTTCCAAGTTAGACAAGTTTAATAAAATTTTACAAAGTGAGTTGAGAGAGAATTGAAGAAAGAAAGGAAATTCAAAGCTAAAATTTTGGAATTTTTGTAAGTTTCTTATACTTTCTTCTACATAGAAAATGTTTCTATTATTCTTAACTTCAAATTGTGTTGTTAAGTTTATTTCTCTACTCCTTGAATTTGTAATTAAATTTATTGGAAGCTTGTTTGTGTTGGGAAATCTCTAAGTCCCAAGGATCGATTATCAAGCAAGAAACAACATGTGAATACATCGAGGAAGTAGCAGAATACTTACATCGATCGGTTGAGGCGATGCGGTGAAGAACAAAAATCTTTTTCTCCCTCCAAGAAGGCTCGGCAGTGAGGTGAAAAATAGTCTCCATTTTCGGCCATGGATCAACCTTCAAGCACCAAGCTTTCGTGATATGATTCCATGCTCACGGGAGCGGTTCCCTATCACCTTAGCAAGACTCTATTGTGTGCTTGCACTAGGTAATTTTGCAACAAAAACACCTTGCTTCTCCTTGCCATTCTCGGCAAACCAGTGAAGGAAGAAGACAGCCCATTGGGCGTGAGAGAGAGGAGAGGAATGAGAGAGAGAGAGTTGTGTTGGTTGGTGGCAAAATGTGTATCTAATACACTTTAATGAATTTTCAAATTCATTTACCATTTTCCTTTTCCAAAAAAGTCAAACCATAAATGCTTTGCCAACCACTTCCATCCATCAATCAAGTGACAAGTTGTCACATCACTCAAAGTGACTAGACATCACATCAATCGATTGACAAATGATTCGACGCTTGATGTGACTTGCGGGCCGCACTTGAATTCGAAATGTGAGTGCGCTCGTAAACACTCATGGGCTCGGGTTCGCTAATTCCAAATTAATGAATTTTCCATTGTGACACAACTAAATAATTATGCCTAGCAAAATCACTATTCACGTCGCTAATGAATTAATTCTAAATTAACTCGTTCGCCCGAATTAAAATCTAATTTCAATTCCGCGTCGAAATCCAATTTCGTATAGTATATCGAATATATTATTTTATCTATTAATTCCAAATTAATCGTTCTCTCTCTTTAAATGATATTTTATCCCAGATAAAATATCTCCGTAATTAATCCCAGATTAATTTTCTCTCTCATCTAATTAATCCCAGATTAATAAAGTGCGAGTCATACGTCATCGGTGAATCTTCGGGAAGCGACCCATGAGATCCCCGGATATGTTGGCAGTAAATCCGGTCGTCGGACTATCCGAACACGTAAGTACCTAGTACTAAGTTTGTACCGATTTACATGACAAGGTTAGCTTCTAGCAAAGCACCATGCCTACCCAATTCTCCAGAAATATCCTTGCAGGAATATGTGATCTATATCAGGCGTAGTATACGTAGTATTGAGTATTTCGATCCAGCATCGGATGTCACATGCTAGGCCTGGGGCTGGAATTGTGTCTGCCCCATACGAAGCACATATCGGATCTCTGGTAACTAGTCTCTATAATCGGATAAACATGACCTAGTCATTTTATCCCGATGACTGCAGTACATAAGAGAACCAGTTCCGTATCCTACGAGACCATCATCTCCACTATGACTGGAGTGATACTTCCGTCTTGACATCACACCCAACACACTACGATTCTCAATATACCCAGCAGAGGCGTACACAGAACCCGTTAAAGCCCTGGACGACCTAAAACCAAAGTATATTGATTGTCGCAAGTATTAGCGGTGCAAGTCTCAGGTTAAGACCAAATACACCTACCCTGATTTCGAACTTCCATAGACACATAGTCATACTACCAATGGAATTCCGAGAGGTCTAACTAGAGCGAAGCTGTTTTCCATACCATCGGTAAAACACAACCTCCCACTACACTTGCATGAGTATCCTATACCTAAATATATGAGAACTATGACGTTATGCCCTTACAACACGCACAAGCGTAATACTAGTCTTTTTCGCATTATCGATGTCCAATCTCGATAATACTCTGACTATGGATATTTAATGATTAAACCTTCATGGATTGATACTGTCTCATATCATCTCAATCCAGGAACTAATCATAAGGACCTCCTATCATTTATACATCTTGGTGATCTAATCACAAATGATAAGAGAGCAATTTCCTTTGTCACATAGTTAATTTGTATAACAACACCATGATCTATACAAATAGTGACGTTATGGGTCATAACTGTCCAAAAATCTCTCACTTGGCCTATAGCCAGTCACTCGAGTGTCCTACACCCGAACTATGTACGGTTCACTCAAATTACTGAGAAAAGACTTTCGTCAGCGGATTTGCATGATTATCATCTGATGCGATTTTTACGATCATCACATTGCCACGATGTATGATCTGAACGAATCAGATGAATAATCGAAGTATTTATCTGGATCGTTGATGAGACCATTAATTCTTTAGCCTGTGCTGAAGCCTATCTCAGCTGCGAATAGAACTATATCTAATCTAATTAGATTATTATCGACCCAAATGGCTTTTATCACTGCCTCAGCTGCAGTAATAACCCGCTTGTGCTGTTTATTCGGTAACAGTATCTTGCTTGGAAGATTTCCAGTTCACTTTTCCGTTATTCAAACTTTATACTACCATTGTTATGACTTTTAGTCGTTATTATCGGTTATGAAACTTGTAGTAGTGAACCCAGTCACTTCAAGTTCTGATTCTCCATAGTATAAGACAGCATCCTTAGTTCCTCTAAGATACTAACGGATGTTCTTAACATCAATCCAATGACCATCACTTGGATTGGACCGATTGCGACTCCATATGCTCAAAGCGTATGAGACACCAGGTCGCGTACATTTTTTAATGTACGAGTTCTCGGAGAGTATTAACAACTTTTAGATCTATCCAGTAGATCTTTATTCCTAGATAAAGGTTGTTTCTCCCAAGATTCTACGGAGAATTTTCTCGAAAGCCTAGCTTTCACCGACTGTATTATGGGAATATCATTTCCAAGAAATGACATGTCATCATTTTATATGACATCACTGTCAATGCGCTCCCACTAACCTCCTTATATACACAAGAATCATTTTCGTTTTGAATTAAATCATATACCATTATGATTACATCAAAACGATAATTCTAAGAACGCAATGTTTGCTTCAATCCATCCATGGATCGAATAACCTGCAAACCTTGTTTGCTGGTTTTGGTATGACAAAACCGTCAGGATGTTAAAACATCCTCCTAAAGGTTTCCTTTTATGGAAAGCGATTTTGGCATTCAGCTGCCACATTTCATAAATGAAACATGCAGCATTACAAGCATTATCCAAATGGATTTACCATGGCAACATGTAAAAGGTTTTGTCGTAATCGATATTATATTGATAATGATACCTTTCCGCTACAAGCCTAGCTTAGTACGTTGGTATGTTGCCTTCCATGTATGTCTTCCTTGAAGACTTATATAGTACCAATAGGCACAATGCCTTGCGGTACAACAACTAGTGTCTAAACATAGTTGGTATACATGGAATCCATTTCGGATTTCATGGCACTTTGCCATAATAGGGAGTCGATACCTTGTATCACTTCCTCATACGTAGTCAGTTCGTATTCCTCAATAAGATTGACATCTTTATGAGGTGAGATCAGAAACCCATACCTCCCAGGTTGTTTTCTGACTCTCTCCGACTTACGTGGTTCTTGTGTATTCGAAGATTACTGGTATAGTTTCATCCTTGATGAACTATTTGTGTTCCATTAAGATTCGGTGTCGGGAATAGTATTACTCCGATTTTCATCGAGTTTTACTATCCTCCCACTTACCACTGCATTTAGGTATTCCTCTTAGGAAAAACGCATGGTGAGCAACAATTACATTGTTCTCTTGTGAGGTGTATAAATACTATAATTTGGTTCCCTATGATAACCACAACTTAGGCACTTATCCGATTTGGGTTTTAGTTTGGTATCATCCAAACATATGCCCAGCATCCCAAATCTTCAGGAATGAGAAAACCTGGTTTCTTTCCTGTTCATATCTAATATGAAGTCTGTCAAACAGATTTTATGGAACCTTATTCAAAATAAGTTCTGCACTGTTTATGCGTATCCGTTGAAGGAAATGGTAGCTCAGAGCGACTCATGATTAACCTTATCATGTCTAACAAAATTTGGTTTATCCGTTCAGACACACCGTCAAATTGACGTGTTCTGGGAGGAGACCTCATTGAAAGAATACTATAATCTTTCAAGTATACGAGAAACTTATTGCTTAAGTATTTTCATCATGGTCTAACCGTGACGGCTTAATACTTTTGCCGATCTGTTTGTCTATTTCGTGTTGAAAGTCTAAGAGTTTCCGATTTGTGTTTCAGAAGAAACACATAACCATAACGCGATGCCACATCCGTAAAGGTCACGAAACATTCATATCCACCTCTAGCCTAGCTAGATATGGGCCCACCAACGTCACTATGAACCAGGGCTAACAGATCGGTGGCATTTACACTTTTACCAAGTAAATAGTGTCTTAGGCACTTTGCCCAATAAACTAGATTCGTAGACTTTATTTGAATAGAATCAAATTTGTCCTAGTACCCACTCTTCGAAAGTGTGGATATATGAGTCTTGTTAAATTGTGTCCCAGACAACAATGCCACAATTAAGTCTCTTCTGATCAAATCAGTTTGAGCTATTTTTTTTTCATATTATATGTTTGAGATTTATTTATATTCAAAATATAAATTATGTTCATATCTAATATGTTTATCTCAATATCATCTTTAAATAATAAAACACTTTAGTGTTCTAGGATATAAAGGTATACCTGCAACAGGTTAAACCATGATATATAGATAATGTTTCTAGTCAAACTAGTTACATTTGACAGTTTCCTAATTTAAGTACACACCGTAAAGGTAGTTCCTAAACTTAGGTATCTACGGTTAAAACAGCGACTGTTTTCCCGTTTCTGACTCGTAGGTAAATCTCAACTGAAGTCAGTATCCTGCTCATAGCAGATTCTGAACATGAATACATATTTATGTACCACACTAAGTATTTAAAATCCAATTTTAATACTAGTAGTGAACATATTTTATGACAAACATATTTGAAGTCAAAGCCTAGCCCGTCTTCAATTCCTTCATGTCTGATTTGTCCAAACGGCAGTCACGCTTCCGTGTCCCCGTTTGCCACAATTTAGGCAAATATTTGGGATATGTCATTTATCTTCCTAGAAGATTATAATGATTTTGCCTTTGCCCTTTTCCACACTCCAGAAGCCTTTGGCCAAGCCTTGGCCTTCTGGAATGTTGAAGTAAGACGCGCCTTGAGCTTCTTGCCTTATTGCAAACTTTGGTTTTGACTCCTTGAGTATAGCCATTAACTCTCCAAGAGTTTACTATTGCAATTTAGTACTTCAAAGATCTAAAAATAGATCTATGAAGATCCTTCAATTTCATTATCATACTTTAAGGATCTAATCCTTAGTTCTGATTAAGAAAATAATGAGTCTATTTGGCAAGCATAATGGATTAAGCACTAAAGTTATCATCACATGAATCTTCCAAAGATCATGCTCCACTATTTTCTTAACTCCGGGCTTAGGCCTAAGATGTTATTTTATCAAATAAAGTAACTTCTTAGCTTTCAGGACTATCCTGATTCATTATTCCCAATTTGAAAATTAAAGTCGTTTAAAATATTTTTCATCCAGGATTATGTTTTAAACACTAATCTTCCAATTTATCTTGATTCTAATAGTCCAACTATTTAATCAACGATTTAGGTACTATTTATTATAATGATTATTATAGTCCAACTATATAATCAACTATAATTTAATAAGTTAAATTCAATTATATTGATTACTATAATCCAATTATAAAATCAACTATTAATTGAAATTGTTAATTCAAATATATTGATTACTATAATCCAATTATATAATCAACTATAATGAATTAGTTTAAATACAGTCCAACAGTTTTATTAAAACAACATTAACTAACACACTGTTGAGTACTCGGGAAACCGTGTTTCCTAATGGGCTAGGATCCCGTTAAATAACACACAATCTTGACTTTGGCCAACAAATTGTATGATAATTAACTAGGTAGATCTCTAAGATCAATTGGATCCCATCCAATTCCTAGATCCAGTAGGGGGACATCCAAGTCCGAAACATATATCTTATATATGCCAATATATCCAATATATTGCCTAACCATTTTCCTCTGAATCAACTAAGCCTTGGCTTTGGCACAACAAACTTAGTGATCCCAGTTAAGCGGAACCCATTGACCATGGAAAGCTTCGTAATCAATGTCGATGGACAAGAAGTGGTCTTGACTTTGGCCAACAAACCACAACTTGGACAAGACACCGATATGGAACAAAGCTCTCATGATTCAAACACATCCTCGAAGGACAAAAGTCTTGACTTTGGCCAACAAACCAATGCCAGTCTTGGATCTTGAGTAAGAATCACTCAATGATATTTGTGATTGAGTGCGTATGGCAAGTAATTAAATGAATATTGCAAATTCAATTCTTGCCTCCCACTATTTTTCGGCGAGCCTCTAACCCTCTGTCGAGTACTCGGGAAACTGTGTTTCCTAGTGGGCTAGGATCCCGTTAAATATCACACAATCTTGACTTTGGCCAACAAATTGTATGATAATAACTAGGTAGATCTCTAAGATCAATTGGATCCAATCCAATTCCTAGATCTGGTAGGGGACATCCAAGTCTAAAACATATATCTTATATATGCCAATACATCCAATGTATTACCTAACCTTTTTCCTCTGAATCAACTAAGCCTTGGCTTTGCCACAACAAACTTAGTGATCCCAGTTAAGCGCGACCCATTGACCATGGAAAGCTTCGTAATCAATGTCGATGGACAAGAAGTGGTCTTGACTTTGGCCAACAAACCACAACTTGGACAAGACACCAATATGGAACAAAGCCTTTCGTGATTCAAACACATCCCCGACGGACAAAGGCCTTGACTTTGGCCAACAAGCCAATGCCAGTCTCGGATCTTGAGTGAGAATCACTCAATGGAAGGAAAAACGCTTAATATTTTGCGAGGGTTTTTCGAGTGCAAATTGGCAACCAATTTATTATCTTTGTTAAGGTCTCATCATCATACACCCTTAAACATGCATTCTAAACACATAATAAAGCGCGTATAATAAAATAGTAATGATATGCGGATGGATACTTTACACATTGATCCTAGATCAAATCTCTCATTTTCTCTCTCCCGCTAGCACAAGTATTTACTTCTACCCGTTACACTACACTTCTAAAGAAACCTCATTTACATTGAGGGGAATAGGTCAGAAGAGAATACAAAGAATATGGAGGTGTAAGGCTGGACACGCAGGTCCAATTAATAAATCAAATTTATTACAACAATTTCTAAAATTGTCCCACCCATCTAATATCCATCTGATATACATTATTCATGCATCGCAACCATGTTATCAATCAATCTAATCAAATTAATTAATCTGATAATTAGTGACCATCCAATGTTCAAACAACGATTTGATTTTGCTCGAGTCAAACTCGTTTTGCGAATAAGTACTCAAAGTACGAATTCTCGAATTAAATTAAACTACATAATTAAATCCAATTTAATATGCATTCAATTCTAATTCACTATTTAATTCCAAATTAAATATTACACTTTATTAATAATCCTTTTACGACTTAAATTCCAAATTTAATCGTTACGGGTCTCAAAGCCCGATTAACGTCCAACGTCAATTTAATTAAAGTCCAATGAGTTTTTAATTAATTTCTTAAGGCGTGGACTTTTGGTCAACTCGGGTCAAACCGAATAACCAAAATCCAATCCGGGAATTACCCCATAAGCCCATAAATCAATTTAGGCCCATTAGGCCCAATTAAACTTTAAAGGTCTATTAAGTCGCATTTGGGCTTTATGGATGCGGTTTTGGGCCCAATGGATCCAATCCATTTGGTCTAAACCTAACTTGGTACAACAAAGCCCAATAAGCCCATTAACAACTTTAAAGGCCCAAATCCAATTTTAAGCCCATTTAAGCAAACACAAAAATTCCAAATTTAATGTTTAATTAAACTAAAGTGTATTAACATAATTAATCACCCAAATAAATATTTCTAAAACACTAAATTAGTACTAATTAATCATGCCATCAATAACAAAACATGTCCAACACATTTTATCAAAATCAAACCCAATTCATGCTCTTGAAGTCTCGGCAATTAGGAGGATTTTATGTTCAATTTCAAATCCAATCCAATTGAATCCAATCCAACATTAAATCAACACTCCAATTGATTTCCAATACATCCAATGAATTAAAAATCAAAATTCCAAGACATCAAAATAGGGCATAATTTTCGGCTAACACCAAAAATTGGGGAAATTTGTTCCAAACATAATTTCTTCAAATTGATCTAATCAATCCTCAATAAAAAATGTTTTAAGCATACTCAAAAATTCAATTTAATTAAAACATGCTCAAACACATTTTACCCAAATTTTAAGCCCTAAACTTTTTCATGCTCAAACCTTGCGCTAAGGTCCCAAGATCATAAACAAGCATGAAATATGTGCGAATACAAATCAACGAAGTTGCGGAATACTTACATCGATCGGTTGAGCGACGCAGAGGCAACAAAATGAACTTTCTGCCTCTTTGGACAGTCACGGCAGTTCACTGCCACTGCCCTCCAAGTTCGGCCATGGGTGCTCATTCGTCAAGCTCCGAGCTTCGTCAAATGATTCCCGACTCATTGGTAGACTTCCCTATCACCTTCGCATGTCTCGTAAGTGTGCTAGCAATTTTGATTTTGCCATAAAATCCCACTCTGGCTTCCCTTCACTGTCTCGGCAGTGAGCAAACCAGAGGAGATAAAAATGAAGCCCTTGGCGTGAGAAGAGAGAGATGATGAAGTGAGAGTGTGTTGGTTATTTTGTGTATCTAATACACTAATCGATTTCCAAAATTAATTATCTTATTTTTGCTTTAAAAAATTTAATCAATAAATGTTCCAACCACTCACATCAACTTACATCAACCCATCAATCATGAATAGTGACTGGCGTCAATCACTCAAACTGAAAGACATCTATCACTTGATTGACGGATGACGTGACGCTAGATGCGACTATTGATTTGACGCTTAATTTGACTTGCGTGCCGCACTCGAATTTGAAATGTGAATGCTCTCTCAAATAATCTCGGGCTCGGGTTCGCTAATTCCAAATTAATGAATTTTCTGTTGCGACGCAATTAAATCTAATTTAATTAAATAATCATGCCAAGCATAATTACTATTCACCTCGCTAACGAATTAATTCTAAATTAATTCGTTCGCCCGAATTAAAATCCAATTTCAATTCCGCGTCGAAATCCAATTTCATTTAATATATCGAATATATTAATTTATCGATTAATTCCAAATTAATCGCTATCTCTTTTTAATTGATATTTTATCCGTAATTAATCCCAGATTAACTTTGTCTCTCTTCTAATTAATCCCAGATTAATTTAGAGTGCGAGTCATACATCATTGGTGAATCATTGGGATGCGACCCATGAGATCCCCGGATATGTTGGCAGTAAATTCGGTCGTCGGACTATCCAAACACGTAAGTACCAAGTACTACGTTTATACCGATTTACAAGACAAGGTTGGCCTCTAGCAAAGCACCATGCCTACCCAATTCTTCAGAAATATCCTTACAGGAATAAATGATCTGTATCAGGCATAGTATACGTAGTATTGTGTATTTCTGTCCAATATCGGATGATCACGTGCTAGGCCTGGGGCTGGAATTGTGTCTGCCCCGTACGAAGCACATGTCGGATGTCTGGTAACTAGTCTCTATAATCGGATAAACCTAACATTGTCATTTTATCCCGATGACTGCAGTAATTAAGAGTACTAGTACCGTATCCTACGTGACCATCATCTCCATATGACTGGAGTGACACTTTCGTCTTGACATCACACCCAACGCACTACGATTCTCAATATACCCAGCATTGGCGTACACAGAACCTGTTAAAGCCCTGGACGACCGCAACCAAAGTATATTGATTGTCGCAAGTATTAGCGGTGCAAGTCTCAGGTTAAGACCAAATACACCTACCCTGATTTCGGACTTCCATAGACAAATAGTCATACTACCAATGGAATTCCGAGGGGGTCTATCCAGAGCGAAGCTGTTTCCCGTACCATCGGTAAAACACAACCTCCTATTACACTTGCATGAGTATCCTATACCCAAATATATGAGAACTATGTCGTTGTGCCCTCACAGTGCGCACAAGTGTAATACTAGTCTTTTACGTATTTATCGATGTCCAATCTCGATAATACTCTGACTATGGATATTTAATGATTTATCCTATGTGGATTGATACTGTCTCATATCATTCTCCGTCCAGGAACAAATCATAGGGACCTCCTATCATTTATATTTCTCGGCGATCTAATCACAAATGATAAGAGTGCAATCTTCTTTGTCACATAGTTAATTTGTACAACAACACAATGATCTGTACAAATAGTGACGCTATGGGTCATAATTGTCCAACACTGAGCTCGTCCTCCGAGAAACCTGCAAGATACAGAAACAAGAGTAGGGGTTAGATCGCTATACGATCTAAGTAAGTGGACTAAAAATGAAAAACTATTATAAAATATTTAGTTCTAAAACCGAAAACTCTTAAACCAACATTATAGGAAAAACTGGTTTCTATTTTTAAAACTCTGAACTTCTCTCTAAAATCTCTTATAAGACTTCTGTTTCGGGAAAACTTTCTTTTCTAAAAGCTCTTTTGAAAACTGTATCTGAAATCTGAAAAATCTGTCTTAAATCTGTATCTCTGTCTGAAAAACTTGACGTATGAGGGTGTTACGTATCGCCGTCCCCTCATACACCTATCTGTAGCCAGCAATGCTAATCCATGACTTTGGGGTGTTACATATCGCCGTCCTCTCTGAAACTGGTGGTTTTGGGGCGTTACGTATTACCGTCCCCCAAGCCACAAACTAGAACTAGGGGTGCAAATCTATGCTACCACCCAAGCTCTGAACTAGAGTCTAGGAACACGAACCTATGCCACCATCCTGGCTCTGAAACTAGGATCTAGGGGCATTACGTATCACCGTCCCCCTAATCCTCTACATGCGCACATGCCCTCTGTCCGTCAATTCCATATTGTCTCAAGTTGCATTCTGGGGTGAGTTTTTACCTCATGAACCGAAAATCATAGAAACTCATACTTTGAATTTCAAAATTGTAGAAAACATTTTTTGGAAAATAGTTTCTTTCTCAAATATAACTTTGTATAAAATAACTGTAAATAAATTCTTCTAATGCCCTAAAGCGTGAAAATATAATTCTAAAACAATGATAACGAAATAAAATTCAGTTTAAAGGAAAAGTGTCCACTCACTGTGTTTAAGTCTGGCTGGCACTGGATTCTTGGTCGAAGGAG